>JBAMJV010013812.1:0-15734 GCA_037951105.1 Echinarachnius parma | reverse complement strand
TTGATAAGAAGTCAGGCCCCATATTTATAAAACCCTTCTTGCTTAATTCTTTGCTAAGTCTATTTCAAATAATACAGTTTAGTGAGCAACAAACAGTTTCCTAGTCCCCAACTAGGGTCAACTGGTTTAGCCCTAGTTGCCCACTAAGTTAACCCTAAGCAGTAACTAAAATATCTTGTGCGAAATTCTGGGCCACGTTATCCAAAATTGACTAAGCCAGGAACTAAACTAGCAGGCTTTCATGAATATAGGCCAAGTTGTCTATACGCAAATCATGCAACACTTGTCTTTTGTGTGCATTTGGAAACAGATCAAGGGATTTGCCATGAGTATTGTGAATCAAGAGTTCATGTGTATCTCTGAGGGTTAGTTGGTTAAAAGATTGAGGTGGAAGTGTCATGGAATATTGACTTGGGCCTTCGTCTCTCAATATAAGGGACGTGGGAGTGTCATGAATATTGGCTTGGGCCTTCGTCTCTCAATATAAGGGACGTGGGAGTGTCATGAATATTGGCTTGGGCCTTCGTCTCTCAATATAAGGGACGTGGGTTCTATGGCTTGGGCCTTCGTCTCTCAATATAAGGGACGTGGGTTTTATTCCCAGCTGCGGCACACATGTCATTTTGCAAGGCACTTTATTCCCATTTGCTGCTCTTAACTCTGGTGTAGTCAATGGGTACCTGCCTGCATGAACGAATGTATTGATGGCGCAAAGTATGCGGGACAATTAATATCATGAAGTTAAACAGTGGTTAATGGGTTAATGTCTGTCCATATTTGCCACAGTACCTGGCGCTCCTGAATCTCTGGATGTTCGCAGCACAGCTGAGAATGTGGTCCATCTGACGTGGCAACCACCCATCCACTCCAACGGACCCATCAGTCATTACATCCTGACCCAATACCGTCTTGAAGAGGAAAACGCATCATGCAGCGACGTGGGAGATCCGCTGACATGGATGGATGTACGTGGGACTGAAGAGACAGTTAATATTGAGTGTGAGGAGGAGACTGAGGACGGGACCAGGTTCTTCTTCTGCGTGAATGCTGTGAACATGGTGGATGACATAGGTCTGGTGGGGGATGCTGCTGGGCTGGGGAGAACAGAGTGCATATACCAAGCAAGTAAGTAGCCCATGCACTGTATTTGAGCAATAAGCAAACTATAATTGTGCAAAGAATACAGGCCTGAACATTTATTAATTCTTACAATATCTAATTCTAAAATCAAGTTCTATTTGTAGATACAAGTAATTGAGAAGGACTTTCAAATATTGTTATGAAGAGCTGTGATATAAACAAACTCTTTTGAACAATATATCTTTGTTGGTCCTCTTTATGTTATTTTGTTTGTTTACCTTGGTATAACAAGGGTTAGGGTTAGGGTTAGGGATCTATGATTATGATCATAATGAGGTTTAGGGTTATATGATAATGATCATAATGAGGGTTAGGGTTCGATGATAATGATTATGATGGTTAGGATTTTATGATTATGATTATGATTATGATGAGGTTCTATAATTATATACTGCACCATTTCTGCTCAATGAGGAGCATACTAGTCTAAGCCACTAGACCAGAATAGACAAGAGAGCTGAAGTCTAATTAACACCCAGCAAAATGTCCATTTATCCTCCTAGGTAGAGAGCAGCACAAATCTTGCTGTAGGACATAAAGGCCATGTCATCAATCTGAATTTTGTACCCTGTGATCAGAAGTCGAGCGCCTATTTGCTTATGCAATGACTACTTCTGACCTCTTTCTAACCACATTTATCCTCGCCCTCTCTCTCTTCCCTTCAGCATCTCTCTCCCCTCCAGCATCTGGCTGGTGTTGCCTGCAGGTGCTATCCTGCTCTCTGCCCTTCTAACAAACCTCTCTCTCTTCCCTCCAGCATCTCTCTCCCCTCTCATCTGGCTGGTGTTGCCTGCAGGTGCTATCCTGCTCTCTGCCCTTCTAACAAACCCCTCTCTCTTCCCTCCAGGGTCTCTCTCCCCTCTCATCTGGCTGGTGTTGCCTGCAGGTGCTATCCTGCTCTCTGCCCTTCTAACAAACCCCTCTCTCTTCCCTCCAGGGTCTCTCTCCCCTCTCATCTGGCTGGTGTTGCCTGCAGGTGCTATCCTTCTCTTCGCCCTTCTAACAAACCCCTCTCTCTTCCCTCCAGGGTCTCTCTCCCCTCTCATCTGGCTGGTGTTGCCTGCAGGGGCTATCCTTCTCTTCGCCCTTCTAACAGACCTCTCTCCCTCTCTCTCTTCCCTCCAGGGTCTCTCTCCCCTCTCATCTGGCTGGTGTTGCCTGCAGGGGCTATCCTTCTCTTCGCCCTTCTAACAAACCCCTCTCTCTTCCCTTCAGCATCTCTCTCCCCTCTCATCTGGCTGGTGTTGCCTGCAGGGGCTATCCTTCTCTTCGCCCTTCTAACAAACCTCTCTCCCCCTCTCTCTCTTCCCTCCAGGGTCTCTCTCCCCTCTCATCTGGCTGGTGTTGCCTGCAGGGGCTATCCTTCTCTTCGCCCTTCTGACAAGTCTCTACTACGTCCAGACCAAGCTGGGGAAATCATGGCCAGAACCGGTCTTCATTGATATTGTCAAGAACAGAAAGGTATTTGCAGAGTTGTGCTTTCTGCAGGGCTTTAAATTAGCTCTGGGTCGGGTCCACCAAAAATTAGCTTTGAGCCACCAGATTTAATCTATGCTGAATTGTACTTGCCTAACTGACAAACCTAATGGAGCAGTTTTTCTTTTCTTCATGCCCTTTTGTTTTGAACCATTTAACTACTTTTCTGTGAATCAGGACACCAAATGGTTTTGAGTGTGCTCCTTGCCAGACAGGGCCACCATGGAAAAACAGTTGCACCTGTATTTTCTAGTTATGTTTAATTTGTATGTATTCAATTGATTCTCATTTTTTTGTATTATTTATATATTACAATTAACCTACTGAGTTAGGCAAAATTTGTTTTAGTGTACAGTTCCTTTGAAAGAAAATGTGCCAGAATTCATTCTCCCATCAATTATCAAGAAATTTGAAAGCATAGTAAGTAAATTCTACCAAACTGTTTATTGGAATGGTATTGAAGTGAAGGGCTTGAATAATTCTGTTGCTATTCGATACAAGTTGTGAAAAATTAGTATCCTAATATCAAGTTTGGATTAACATAATCAGACATAATTTACTTAACCCTAATCCCACTGGGGGGGTGGGGGGGGGGGCATTTTGCCCCCCCCCCCCCCTGTCATTTTTATGCCTCCGCCAACGAAGTGGCCGGAGGCATAATGATTGTTTTCGGGTTGTCCGTCCGTCCGTACGTACGTCCGTCCGTACGTACGTCCTGTTTTCGTTCTCATGATATCTCAAGAACCAGTTGACGGATCAATTTCAAACTTGGTATGAGTGTACATATTGGGGTGACAATGATCTGATTAGATTGTAGGGGTCATGAGGTCAAAGGTCAAGGTCACAGGACTCAATATATATGCAAAAATGCCTCGTTCTCGCTTTATCTCAAGAACTGGTTGATGGATCAAATTCAAACTTGGTATTAGTGTAGATCTTGGGGTGGCAATGATCTGATCAGATTTTGGGGTTCATGAGGTCAAAGGTCAAGGTCACAGGACTCAATGTACAGTATGTGCAAAAATGCCTCGTTCTTGCGATATCTCAAGAACCGGTTGACGGATTGATATTAAAATCGCGTGATAGCGGAGGCATAATTTTCGATTGCGCGCAATCGAAGATCCATCTAGTTTTCCATGTGCATCTAGACCGATTGGAATTTCACGTTCAAACTTCATGACTTTTTTCTCTCAAGTCTCCCGCATGTTTTGATATATAATTCACCCCGGTCGGACATGTAGAACTAATTTTAGAGGTTGATAATTGCTCAACCGTCACAAAAAACTGCAATTTTTGTACAAGTTTCTATGTAATTCATATATCTGATGCCATGTAAACTCCAAATATGTTATAATTGTTACATTGAATTATAATTTGGATTATTTCTTTGTTTATTAGTTTCATTCATACACTTCAGAGATAAATTCTTCTAAAAAAAATTTAAAAAAAAAACAATAAAATACACAAGAATGAAAACAATGTGGGTAAATCCGGGAATACGAATTTGCATAATTTTTGCAAATTAGTGATATATTTTATCACCATAAAAAACATGGATATGATGAATTACATCATTTGAAAGTATTTTTACAGAAAACCTGAAGAAATCCTGTAATTTCTCGTGATATTAGATGAAAATCACAATTTTCCCCCAAATTCGTCAAAATTTGCATATTCAAAATTTTAATTAATTATTTTTTAAAAAAATAATGGTCCAATTTTTTTTTTTTTCAAATTCTTTTTCTACTTGACTTGTTCTACGTATGTGCCAATTTACAAGTCAATCGGTCCATTCGTTGCCGAGATTTGAGGGGGGGCCAAAATGCCCCCCCCCCCCCCCCCCAGTGGACTTAAGTGATCAAAATAACCCAGTGGGATTAGGGTTAAATCACTAATTTTTTTTCTTTCTATTTTCTGTTCACATCCCTAGGGCACAGGCCATGTTCCAAAGACCAAGAACATTGAGAAGGAGGAATTTGACAGTATCCGTGTCAGTGTTAGCACCCATCAAGGAGGCTTGTGTGATGATGCCACAGTTGCGGAAGAGTTTCCGGCGCATTCTTTCTGTCATGCAATACCAACATCCTTGAGCGACGAGTTTATTGGGAAAAATGGACACGGCAGTAAGGATGGCTTCCTCAGGACTGTAAGTGTTGACAGCGGTGTTCCACCATCACCCCAGGACCAGGCCTACTTCTCCAGTTCGGATGATGTCTTTCACCTGGACAGCAAGACCTCAGAGTGGCCAGACTGCACCTATTCCTTTGACCACTCTAGTCCCAGCATTGCAGCTAAAGCTATGGCACTAACCCTCGGAAAGGGGGGCAGACGTAAGAGGTCTACATCATTCACCAACAGTGACCTTGGGAACAATGCTTTACCAGCCATCAAGGAGAATGGTATGTTGGATTCCCTGGCTGTCAAATATACAGGGGGTGCATATGTAGAGGATCGTACAGCCGTTCCCTGTATTTCCACTTGTCAGGTTGACCACCGAGGGTCAAACAATGAGGCACACAGTGGATACTCAAGCGTTTCTGACCTACCGTTGCCTTCCATGGAACGCACACAGCCTGGAACAAGCAGGTCACAAATTCCTTTGAATGATGACAGTGATGAAGAACCTGATCTCCATGACATCGAGCTCACCCCAATTGAGACTCCATCATCTGGCTCCATAGCACTTGGTTCAGGTTATGTGAGCCACACAGCTGCCTATTGCAAGATGGGCAAGCACCTAAACCAAGCAACTGAGGAAACATCTTTCATGTCTGGATCAGATATCACAGCTGTAGATGGTGGCTACATTGCAAGTTCTATTACCTACTCTGTCTTGTCTACCCCTCAGATAGTCTCTGAACCAAGATCATCTGCTGGAAGTGAGGATACACCAATGCAGGTTCCAGCCTCGCCATATGTCAGTGGTGACAGCATTCCGAGCTACAGTCAGCTTGTGACATCCCAGATGGTACCAGAAGCAATTGCTGACATACCTTCAGGAGAGCGTGATGCAGAGTCGCCCTATATCAGCAGTGATGATAGTCTGATTTACAGTAAAATGGCTGCTGGGAATGAGGCAAGCATCGCTGTACCTTCTTCTCAATCAATTGAGCATCCTGGAACTCCTTACGTTGGCAGGGATGAAAGCCTGACATACAGCAAGATGGCTGTAGGAGTAGCAACATGCAGTATTGTATCTACTCCTCAAACAAGAGAGTCTCCCACAACCAACTATGTGAGCAGAGAGAGTGTGATAGCATCCAGGCCAGAGGGCACTCTGAAGGCAGTAGCTCACCTAGATTGTCAGAAGGAGTCACCCAATCTCCAAACCATCCCTTCTTCATCTATGTCTGCTTCTCAACCCAAGTTTACATCAGCTGTTCCTGACTTGACAAACCAGCTTGCAGATTATGTCCGTGGAGCTGACCTTGCTTCACTTCAAACGACGTCTATGACTCTTGAATCACCGCTACCTTCCAGTAGCCGTCTATCGCTTATCTACCCAAATGAAATATCGGTTCCAGAATCGTCCAATCATTGTTCAAAGGGAGATGGGGAAAATGGAGAAGAGACCCAGAAAGTAGCGCTGGGGGGTGAAGTTGAACGTAGGCATCGTAACGAGTCTTCCTCATCCTCCTCTGGATATGTTAGTGATTCAGGAGGCCATTCGTTTACATCTCAGAGTGGCACACTGGTTTCGTCAGACCAAGAGCATGATATGCTGTACGCCAACCTTGCCTTCTCTTCATCCGAGTCTGACGTGGACTCTGACCTCGACAGTGGAACACACACTGACAGTGTCCATGGCAGTCCTCCGGTAACAGTAATCGGCCCAGGGAAAGGGGCAAGTCTTCCGGACACATCCTTTGTGGAGTATGTCGGATACTGTCCAAATGGACAAACGTTTGTGAATGATTTCCCGATGCCAGCCTGTCCTGCTAACGAGCCCAATCGTTCTACAAGTGAAAAGGTGTGCGACGTTACTTCTGAGAAGCTGAGAAATGGCATCACGTTAGAGGAATATGACAATGATGCAGGCTACGTCACCTGCAGGTCTGTAAACACAGCTCTGGAAGCACCATACGTTGCAATGAATACTGGTCTTTCAGACTGCACACAACTGTACCAGGTGCCCAACAAGTCACACTTTAGAAACCCGCCTACTGATGCATCTCCCTTTACTGATGATGATGGCTATGTGCCAACCAACCAAGATATGTCTAGTTATGTCCCTTTTAATGGAGATTCATCTGAGTATGTGCGTTGTAATGGCAAGTCAGCTGGATATGTGCCATGCAGTGCAGATGTGTCCGGCTATGTGATACGTGCAGGTCATGATCATAGTAAGGGGAAAGAGGAGTATATGCCAATGGCCCCTTTAAAAAACGGCCACCGTGGCAATAAGTCATGAGTCATTGACTCGGAAAAATACAAAAAAAATTGACATTTTGTCATCATACTATGAACATTTATAATGTTTACCTTGTGCCAAGATCATCAAACTGCAGAGGGCTTTTAAAATGGTTATAATATTTTTCTTGCAGTATCAAAGATTGTATGATCAAAAAGCTTGAGGGCGTGAAAAGAAAGGATAATAATAATAATACGGTACAAACAATTACCTCTTTACAAGTACATGTAGTACTGCAAAGTAAGCCATAAGCCTTTCTGCAGTGTGCATTAATGAAATAATAGAATGTCAAAGTAGTGTGTATATCTTCAGTCTTTTCATTGCATACATTAGGTTCTGGATTCTTATTGATGAATGAAATTTTTTTTTTACCGAAATGGCATGGAATTACTCTTAGTCAAGATTCTGATCAGTCTTTTGAAAAGTAACCCTAGGTTACCAAAATTTGGTAGGGAACAGAATAAAGAACTAACAATTTATATTGTATATATAATTAATGTTTACGGATACATATGACAGTTAACGGTTAACTTAACCCCTTGACTACGGGAACCGAGTGGGTTATGTACATAGTCTATGGAGATTTCAGAAAGTCGTAGGGAACGGGTTAAGAGTACTTCTAATTTGTTATGTACATATTTTGAGAATTCACATTTCTGAAAGTCTTAGTTTCTTTATCTTGATATGCACAAACCTTGACTGTATAATACTTGGTTATGAATCCATTGGAAAATGATACTCCTAAATGTATACTGTATTTGTAACCTGGATGTTTCAAGTGTTGACTCGATATGAGCAGTTTTGGCCATAATACTGCACTTTGAGTGAATAGCGTGCAAATGTTCTTAAGGGCCATTCTTGGTCACGTGTGTGACCCAAAATATGAAAAATTCTGACATTGGATGCTTATATTTTAGTAAGTATAGGAGGTATGGTGATGTGAATTTCATATATGACTTGCATATGTTGAAGTCTTTTATATGTTAACACAAAAGATTTTATTAGGATTACGTTGCCCAAGGACAGAGGTCAAATGGCATCGGTCACGTGTGTGACTTTGCACGGGAGCACTTTTGAAGAAAACAAATTTAACTCAATTTCATTTTGGAAATCCTGTGAAATATGAAAAGCTAAAATGTTCATATTAGTATCAGACAACTGATATATATATGTAAGTAAGAAAATGGTGAAAAATTAAAATTATCTCAAACGGTTGTTTTTTAATGCACGTTATTATGTACGGATGTCTGGGTCACGTGTGTGACATTTTGGGGTGGTCACGTGTGTGACATGTACAATGTGAATGGAAATAGGAATATTACAAATAGTAGGTTTAGATAGTAATATGAAGTTCAATTGTCACAAAGTTGGTATCATCATGTACAGGAGTATAAAAGGAATGAGCTAGCTTGATTATTTTTTTAGTTATGATTTTTATTTGAATATTGAAATATGAAAATTTATAAATTTTTCTAAGAAATTTTCTAAATAAAAAAAAAAAAATGTATTTCATGAAACCTTGAACACTGATCTTTCCAATAATGGAATAAAACTACTGAAAAAACAAACTTCATTTTTTCCAAAAAAGGTTCACTTTTCAAAGAATGGCCCTTAATAAGTATGCTTATGTATGTAATATCATAAATCAATAATAATAACGGTTATTTATATAGCGCTATTCCCGTGGGGATCATAGCGCTTTACACGATTATTATTACCCCGGTCAACGGATACACACTGCAATCATTCCTGCACATTAACTGCACATTTTCCACTCCCAAGGGAGTGTATAATGTAGCATTACCATCATGAGAATCTGAATAATTTTAGCATTGTGCAGATGCCTTTAAAGAATAAAAGAATAATAAACATGTGCATTGGCATACCCAGGATTATTTTAAGGGGGGGGGGGGGTATTTTGTCGGCCAAATTTCCGTGGGCGAGACGACTGGGTGAGAAATGTGTGGGGGGGGGGGGGGGCGAGACCGCTAAAATCTGGTCTCTGCTACAAGTAGTAAAGGTGGGGTTCAAACCCCCCCAAAAAAAAAAAAAAATGTTTTTAATAATTTTAAAAAATCACTTTTTGGTCAAAGTGGGGGGGGGGGGGGGTTTGAACGGGTACGCCTATGAACGTGTGTATAATGGTATAATGTAGTTTGTCCATATGTTTTGAATAGGTCACAACCAATGTCAATGGAAGTTCATAACAAATGTCAATGAAAAGTCATAACAACAGTATTAAATACTTTGCTTCTGGATTTGAACATATACTATGCTTATGAGTAGTGACACAATTGTGTCATGATTTGTCTTAATTTGAATTTCCTGATTGTTGCATTCCAAATGTAATTTCATGACTATCATTTTGTAATTCAATATGTGATTTTGTTTTGGTAAACATTATTCCTGGGCATTTGTAGACTAATGAAACGAAAAACATTACATGTGGGTCGACATTATATGCTTAATACAGGTAAAAGTCGTTTTCACTGTCAGTTATCTATGATCAGTAAAGTATTTTAGTACTGTTCTGAGCTTTTCATGATTTCATATCTTATAGAATGCAAGAAGATACATGTAACTAAAGTCTTAACCCTAATCCCACTGGGTTATTTTGGTCACTTGAGTCCACTGGGGGGGGGGCTGTTTTGGCCCCCCCCTCAAATCTCGGCAACGAATGGACCGATCGACTTGAAAATTGGCACACACGTAAAACAAGTCAAGTAGAATAAGAATATGAAAAAGAAAAAAAAATTGGACCATTATTCTTTTTTTAAATAATTAATTAAAATTTTGAATATGCACATTTTTGACGAATTTGGGAAAAAAGTGTGATTTTCATCTAAAATCAAAAGAAATTACAAGATTTCTTCAGGTTTTCTGTAAAAATACTTTCAAATGATGTTATTCATCATATCCATGTTTTTTATGGTGATAAAATATATCACTAATTTGCATAAATATGCAAATTAGTATTCCCGGATTTATCCACATTGTTTTCATTCTTATGTATTTTATTGTTTTGTTTTTTTTTGTGTGTTTTTTTTTTTTAGAATTTATCTCTGAAGTGTATGAATTCAACTAATAACAAAGAAATAATCCAAATTATAATTCAAAGTAACAATTATAACAGATTTGGGGTTTACATGGCATCGGATATAGGAATTACATAGAAACCTGTACAAAAATTACATTTTTTTGTGACGGACGAGCAATTATCGACCTCTAAAATCAGTTCTACAGGTCCGACCGGGGTGAATTATATATCAAAACATGCGGGAGACTTGAGAGAAAATAGTCATGAAGTTTGAACGTGAAATTCCAAATGGTCTAGATGCACGTCAAAAAAAACGACAGGGGGGGCCAAAAAGCCCCCCCCCCCCCCCCCCCCAGTGGGATTAGGGTTAAGATAAGATATGTTTCATTATTTGTTTGTTTTTTTTTACTTTGAATTCTGTAATGTTTTCAGTTATACGTCATAAATAGTACCCAAATATGTTGGTAATGTAACATAATGGAAGCATGCCAAGAATGTCCTTTGTAGTTTGATAGTCTATAAGTCTTCTGTGAAACCAATTGTACATTATGTCGTATATTATGCCCGATATTATGTCAGTACTACTTCTGGCCAAAAATGCAAAGTGACATTCACTAACTCATTTCACTCACTTTGTACACGGTTCTGACGATCCATTGGATATTCGACATACAGACACTTCAATCGTAACTATCTTTTTAACGACAGGGAAATTTGAAAAAACAAAACCTGTCCCATGCTTTTTTGTTAATTAGAATACAACAAGGTATGAGGGAACCGCTAGAATTTCAATTGGATTTTAAGGATTTGGACAATGTTACTAAGTCTCTAAAATACTAAAGGACTATTTTTAAAGGGTACCACCCAGGTACCACCACCCAAAAATAGTATCCTTATAAATGAAAGGTATCATCTTTAGTATTCCATTCCATCAACAAGTTCACAAAAATATGTGTCCAGAAAAAAAGAAAAAAAATTGGAAAACGCATCACCATTCTAAAGCATGCATTAAGGGGTCTGTAAGTGTGTGCAGAGCGAAAGAATCGCCCGGAATTCTATTCTCTCCGAACGTACGCGTGTGAATAGCATTGGCGCACTCGCAAATGTTTGGCCCGTATGAAACCAGGAAATAGTAGTGGTTCCGTAAGTGGGGGAAATTAATTGCTTTGTTTATGAATTACACAACCCTTTGCAAAATGTTGGGTATCTATTTGATATCACAAAACGGTACCAAAGCATATAATTATGTGTTGTTCTTTGCCTGGTGGTCCCCTTTAATATTTCCTGAATTCTAACAATATTTGACATTCATGTACCCCTGACTGGATTTTCACAATGACAAAGCAGTGCCCACGATGCTTCTAAGGTTTTAGTAAGTCCCACCAATGCTAACAAAAGGCTTTACAGCAATGCCTGTAGTATTGTAATAGCCTTAAAAGGGATAGTTAAATTTTGATTTAGGAGGCGCTTCAAGAAATATTTTTGGTGAGTTCATGAAAATTAAGTGTAATATTTAAAGCACACAATTTTAAAGACAAAATCAACTTTGATCAAAATCGTTTCAGAAATAGCTTAAGTACCATAACTACATAATATCCGTTGGAATACATCTTGGGGACCAACTTTTATTAAATAATTTAAGACAAAGTAAATAGTTTAAGACACAGCCTACACATTTTTGAAAATATACCATAACGGTTTGGTAAATTGTTCTTAATGATCTCTCTATTGAATAATTATTTTAACATCACATTCACATTTTTTTTTTTTATTTGAGATATCTGGAGAGCACCCTCTTGTGTTAACAGCTGCTTTTTGAATGAAAACAGCCCTGTAACTTCGTTTATAACTGTTTGTTTTTAAACTTGCAAGCTTTAGTTTGGACTACATGTATACTTTTCCTTAAAGGGATAGTTGAGTTCTGGTAAGGAGAGTACAGTTTTAGTGAAACTGAATTTTAGTAACCAAAACCTGCATCATTACATTACAAACTAATAGTTATAACTAGAAAGGAACACAAAATTACAAATGACGTAGTAAAGATCATGTTATCATTCAAAAAGAGCCGTTAAAACGTAAGAGGGCGCTCTCTAAACACTCATCGGTTTCAACCATTTTGAATAAAATATTGTGCATGTGATGCTTTGTTGAAATAGTGATTAGATAGAGAAATAACCAACAACTATTTAAATACCTATTTTGTAACTTTTTGAAAAGAGGAAGCATTTTTTTGAATTTTTAACGGCTGGTTCAAAATTCTCTAATAAACCCGGGGCCCCGGGTTTATTACAAATTGTTATATTTATGGATATTTCAGCCGTTTCTGAACCGATTTTGATCAAACAAAGATGATTTTATTGTTAAATATTATGCTCTTTCAAATTTTACACTCAGTTTTTCATTACCTCACAAACCAATTAAGTAGTCTAGCGCCCTCTCTACCCAAAACTCAACTTTCCCTTTAACCCCTTAACTACAGGAACCAGAACTAGTGGGTTGTGTACAAAGTCTATGGGATTTCACAAACTGGAAGAGAATGGGTTAATCTATATTTTGTGAGATCAAATATGTACAGTGTACATTTGTATATTATATCAGTACTATAATTGTGATTAACAATATGTAATGTGCAAAAATTGCCCAATTGTATGTGCATGAGCCATAGAAAAGTATTGCTATGTTATGTATATGAATGCATTATCAGATTTGTGCCAAAATTATTATGTTTATGTCTTTGTGTAAATATATGTACTTTCCACTGACAAAGCAATATATTATGTACATGTATACTTATTATGTGTAATGTACTATGTTTTTATTTTAGATTATTTTGACTGCAGGTTCCTGACGTCCAGTCAATACATAATGATACATCTCTTAGAGAATAGAAATGTTTATTTGCTCTAGAAAATGTCTAATAGATTTGTAAAAGTACAAATAAAAATGAAGTATAGATTAGATGTATGCATACTGCAAAACATTTTAAGTAGAATAATAAAAAAAACACACAATCTGACATTCAAATTGTGTGGTAGATACGTAACAGTAGATGTCACTATAAGTCACTTTGTAAAGCATAACATCGAGTCAAGTCTTTCTATATTATAATTACACGAGATGAGCATTTTAATAATGATTTATTTAGATTTTTGTTCAGTCACAACATGTAATTTTGCATGATGCAAACATTTCTTTACATTCCCGTCTCTTCTAGTATGTAAATAATAAAATAAGACCAGGTGATATTTGATAAAAAATAAATAAAAAATTGAATATATTTTGAAAGTTTTCTTAATAATGTTATATTTTGTTGTGCACTTTTTCTTTGTCCCCCTTTGAACATTTTACATAAAGTACCTCAGAGATAACCATGTGGAAAGTTTTGCAGCATTGTCGAAACCCAAAAATTTAGCACTGTATTCCAATATTCAAATCATTATTACTGTATACATTATGTATGTGACAACTTGGCACCACACAGAGAAGGCTCCATCCTATAACATGGTATGAATAACTTAAAGGGGTAGTTTAATTTGGTATAGAGGGCGCTGCACAAAATAATTTGTTATGAGATAATGAAAAACTGAGTGTAACATTTGAAAGAGCATACAATTTTAATGGTAGAATAAACTTTATTTGAATAAAATTGGTTAAAAAACGGCTGAAATATCAATAAATATATCCAATTGAAATAAATCTGGGGCCCCGATGATTTTAAAAAATTAAAATATGTTAAGGGGAAGTTTAGTTTTGGTAGAGAGGGCGCGCTGCACATCACAATTTTTTTTTTCACTGCAAATTAATGACTTATCTCGAATTTGAGAGAACATATAATTTTAATGGCAGTATAAACTTTATTTGGTCGAAATCGGCCCAGAAACGGCTGACATATCAATAAATATGTCCGACCCTTATTAATTATTTGGGGCCCAAATAATTAATAATATTTCAAAAAATTAAAAAAACGCTTCCACTTTTTCAAAAATGTTCAAAGTTGTTGATGGTATCTCTAACAAGACATCCCATGCATAATTTTGTATGGAAAATGGTTGAAACCAATGCCTTATTTGAGATCGCCCTCTTGTGTTTTAATGGCGCTTTTTGAATGATAACATGCTTTTTACTTTGTAGTTTGTATTTTTGTATACCTTTCAAGCATGGTAGGGTTATAAATATTAGTTAATAATGTTACTGTGCAGGTTTTGGTTACTAAAGTTTAGCCTTACCAAAACTGTACTACCCTTTAAAAGAGATTTTTAAATAGTTGTTCATGATCTCTCTATTTAATCATTATTCAACAGGCCTACGATTGTTGCACCACAAATTGTCGTCGGGCGACAATTTGTGCAGGGAGCTGACACCACAAATTGTCGCCACACATATAATCCTGTTCTAAGCCATGAGTGACATAAATTGGGATTAAATGATCATTCTTGACATACGCATACCAACGCATAATTTATCCATACACACACACCAACATAAAGGTTTGTGTGTACTGTGTTCTCACACTGGCATTCTTACACTGGCATTCTTGTGGGTCTCGTGTGGGTACAATTATATACTTGTGGGGTGTTTTTTCCTTGTGGGGAATAAATCATAGACCCCACTAATGAATAGCCTTAAATCGGCATATAGCTTCAAAGAGTTATGTGACAAAATCTTGTGACTGTGCCCATAAGTGATACTTGAGGATTTGTTTTGTTTCGACACACCCCTACCCTCCCATGCACTCAGAAGGTTGCCTTCTTTCGTCACAAAGATTTGTGGGAAAAAAGTTTGTAGTAAGTACCCCACAAGTCGGGTGCCCACAAGAATGCCCGGGTGAGTATGCGTGTGCGTGTGTGTGTGTGTGTTTATGTATATGTTCTATAAGGTATCATGTATTAGCCAAGCACGTGCATGCATGTCTGTGCGGGTTGTGTATGTGTGTGTGCTTCTAGGTAATCATAATGTCAAGCACATTAATGCGTGTCTGTGCGTGTGTTTAGTGTACATGCCCATATGTCATGTATGTAACAGATTCAAGTAATAAGAAAGTTAATAACATCGCAAGTACTTCTCTCACCTCCACAACCACCACCATTACCACCACTATACCACGACCACCACGACTATCACCACCACAACTACTACTAATTACTACGACTATGACTACCACTACCACTACCACTTCCACTTCAACTACTACTACTACTACTACTACTACTACTACTACTACTACTACTACTACTACTACTACTACTACTACTACTACTACTACTACTACTACTACCACTACCACTACCACTACCACCACCACCACCACCACCACCACCACCACCACCACCACCACCACCACCACCACCACCACCACCACCACCACCACCAACCACCCACCACCACCACCACCACCACCACCACCACCACCCAATTTGGGGCCAGTAAAAATGTTGTTGCGGGACACAAAAGGGAGAGAACATTATATTACTGCGCCCAACCGGACAACTACTAAATGAAGTAAGTGTGCAGCCTTGGTATATGGGTCAATTATCAGTTGTGAACCCGGTAGTTTATGGGTAATCATTGATCAGTTGTGAACCCGGCAGTCTTGACGTATTTCTCCTGTCGGGATCTCCCCTTGAAGGTCCAATCGAATCATCGGAACAAGGAAGGAAATCAAACCGGATA
>JBAMJV010013811.1:0-33165 GCA_037951105.1 Echinarachnius parma | reverse complement strand
TATCCCCCCCCCCCCACGAGGAAGATTTTGCATTTATATACTTGAAATGGTGCAATCTGGTGCATAAAATCATAAACCATATGCCACATTTGTATGATCCAACATCATAGCTTACAGCCAAAAATTAGTCACGAGGGAGCGAAGCGACCGAGGGCTGGAGCGGGAGAGGGTTTGAGAGGGGGCATCCCCCTCCCACGGGGAAGATTTTGCATTTATATACTTGAAATGGTGCAATCTGGTGCATACAAACATAAACCCTAATGCACATTTGTATGATCCAACATCATAGCTTACAGGCAAAAATGAGTCACGAGGGAGCAAAGCGAACTAGGCCTGGAGCAGAGCCAGAGGGGGAGGGTTTGGGAGGGGCAATTTGGGAGGGGGCATCCCCCTCCCACGGGGAAGATTTTGCATTTATATACTTGAAATGGTGCAATCTGGTGCATACAAACATAAACCATAATGCACATTTGTATGATCCAACATCATAGCTTACAGCCAAAAATGAGTCACGAGGGAGCAAAGCGACCGAGGCCTGGAGCAGAGCCAGAGGGGGAGGGTTTGGGAGGGGCAATTTGGGAGGGGGCATCCCCCTCCCACGGGGAAGATTTTGCATTTCTATACTTGAAATGGTGCAATCTGGTGCATAAAAACATGAACCATATGCCAGATTTGTATGATCTAACATCATAGCTTACAGCCAAAAATGAGTCCCGAGAGAGCGAAGCGACCGAGGGCTGGAGCAGGGCTAGAGGGGGAGGGTTTGGGAGGGGCAATTTGGGAGGGGGCATCCCCCTCCCACGGGGAAGATTTTGCATTTATATACTTGAAATGGTGCAATCTGGTGCATACAAACATAAACCATAATGCACATTTGTATGATCCAACATCATAGCTTACAGCCAAAAATGAGTCACGAGGGAGCAAAGCGACCGAGGCCTGGAGCAGAGCCAGAGGGGGAGGGTTTGGGAGGGGCAATTTGGGAGGGGGCATCCCCCTCCCACGGGGAAGATTTTGCATTTCTATACTTGAAATGGTACAATCAGGTGTATAAAAACATAAACCATATACCAGATTTGTATGATCCAACATCATAGCTTACAGCCAAAAATGAGTCCCGACGGAGCGAAGCGACCGAGGGCTGGGGCAGAGCCAGAGCCAGAGGGGGAGGGTTTGGGAGGGGGTATCCCCCTCCCATGGGGAAGATTTTGCATTTATATACTTGAAATAGTCCAATTTGGTGCACGTCACACAAACAGCCAGAGCAATAACAGCTTTCACAGGAACTACGTGGACCGGTACAGAAAAACCCACCCCAGACGTATCATACGCAAGTTACACAACAAACTGAGATTATTTGTTTGCGCGCGAAGCGCGCAGCGAAAACTTTAAATGGATGTATAACTTAGTTTTTAAACTTTAGAATTAACAAGTATTGGCTGATACATGTAATTTTTTCTTTTCCTTTTTCTTTCTTTCTTTTTCTTTTTTCTTTTTTTGAGGGGGGGGGGGCTTTTTTTTTGGGGGGGGGGGCAAAATCGCGTTTTGCCCCCTCACTTTTTGGACTGGGGGGCGGCCGCCCCCCTGCCCCCCCCCCCCCACTTCCGGCGCCTATGCAGTATCAATGGTCCAGCTTTATCTTCTTCACCGATTCTTGCCGATTCTGGAAATTGATGACATCATCTGTGCTACGTCTCATTGGAGGACTTCTCCTAGGCCGTGTTATAATGGCTGGTGTTAACGCAAACAATGTTTGCACAGCATCTGGTCTCAGTTTCTTCA
Organism: Echinarachnius parma; assembly: GCA_037951105.1. NCBI lineage: Eukaryota > Metazoa > Echinodermata > Echinoidea > Clypeasteroida > Echinarachniidae > Echinarachnius > Echinarachnius parma. Next base: position 31,383 of record JBAMJV010013811.1, on the reverse strand, counting down.
CCTTGTCCAACCTCCTGGTCTCATATTGCTTCTCGTCAAAATGGTTATGCGAAGAGATGAGAAAATTGATTAACATAATTACAAGCTAGGAGTGTCAGAAGAATGAATGTGTGGCCACGTCATAATATCCATAAGAAACATAGAACATTTTAACGAAACGATATACAAATTCAATGACGAGACAATATTCAATACACTTTGAGGCTTAGACATAAACTCGATCTAAACTTTTTTTCATAAATAATCGTTTTTTCAAAAGTTTAAACTCAAGCAAATACATAGATAATAATTTATCATCCTCTCGTGCGCCGGTATGTCATTAAATATTACACTTCTTGAAATTTGAGCCATTTGGCAACTTACTTTTATCAATGTGCCGCGACCCGTACCCCCGCAAATGTTATGGGAAAGTGAGCAGTTGCTGACATTGTCTTAGGTTTGGCTTTGTTCTGTTAATCTTCTAAGGCGTCTTGTCATTCAAAAACGCCGCGTCTTTCATGGGCTTTCCTGATAATCCGACTTTGTGTTGAAATCTCGATTAACATGCATTAGAAAGCTGAAACTGAACGCTTCAAGTTTTGTCAAAAGAAAAGACGGAGCACGATATAATCCAGTGGCCATATTCATAAAAGCCCGATAGCCTATCTGTCAGCTAGGCGTTATCTCCTTGCCAAAATGCCATTTTGGACGATAACTAGCGGGGAACTCACACAACTCGCTTGGGTGATCACCTTTGTTTTCACAAACCAGTGCACAACACACACGTGCATAGATATGTCTTTAGTAATGTGTGTAGATTTTGCACGCTGTCTATGCCCTTACCATATCGACCAATCAACGAGCGTCTAAGCCCTGTAATACAATAGCCATTTAAAATCTTCGTAGCGGGTTGCTAAATCGTAATTCAAGAAGCACTGCTAACCATACCGATAACAAGCTAACAACTCGGATGATCTAATGTATTCATCGTGGCTGTCATGGTAACATTCCATCTGTTGCAAGTTTGTTTGACATGGCATAAAAGCGCAGTTTACTCGAACGTGTGAATGAACGAATTTTTCCTTATTGTTCCAATCATAAAAGCGTCTTATGTGTTCTACAACGTGATGCAGTAAGGGGGGGGGGGGTAGTAGAACATAATTGTCTTATCTGGGGTAAACGGGGGAGGGGGGGGGGGCGGTAACTTGTGTCCAAAACAAAAAGCTTGGTATAATTCCTAAATGTAAGGGTGTTACTGTAGATATGAGCGTGAGTAGGAATTATGTTTTTTTTTCGGGGCGGGGGGGGGGGGGGGGGGGGGGGGGGGGAGGGATCACGTGTAAGCACATGTTTTCATAGCCACCCCAATGAAGTAAAACCAAATACATCTCCCTCCTCATTACGATCAAGCTCCGCCACGCTTATAATAATAGCAAGACAAGGGAAACTATTCAATTGCAGTGAAAACAGAAACGAAATTGCATTAAATATTATTATATATAGATAGATTCATCAAAACAGAATTGAAATCACATAACATCAATCCGAACTGCAAAAGTAAGCTAATATGTCACAAAAGGGACAAATAAAGGGAAATTACTCTCCAGATAAAAACATGTAATTTAAGCTGATAAAAGATGTTATTGCTGAAGTACAAGGATGCTAGGGCAAACACGGAAAAGTATGTTACTTGGGGAACTATTTTGAACTAACATCACGCTATCATAAACAAATCTCTAATATTCGATATAATATATATTCGAATATTCCTCTTGCCATGTTCACGATCGCGCCACACGCATATAAACACAAAAACCGGGCAGATTGTTACTTGCTAGCAATTTAGAGGTACATCAGAGTACCTCTAAATTTTTGGTCCAGTGTCGCTAAAATTTGTCCTATCTGGCTTTGGTGAATAAGAAAAAATTAGCTGGGTGTTAGGTCGTCATTCAACTTCACGCCTTTGTTGTAAGTCCAACAAAGCTGTATTCAGAACGTCCCGCATAAATAGATTTCAATGCATTTAGTCGGCACCGCAGATCTATTGTTGTAATTGTTCGCATTTCGACTAACAATGTCGTGGAATACCAAATGCTTGTGGAATTTAGACAGATGGGTTGTCATGCTAGGCCAGGCCTTGACTACGATAGCGAATTTAGCCTATCGGCCTTTTGTGAATACCAGTTAAGCCTAGCGGACATCGAAATCGTAATTTGATCAACCAACTAGCTTATCGGGGTTTTATGAATATGGCCACAGGTGATTATATGTGGCGCAGCGGTACGGCTTGTCCTTTGATTTTCTCAGTTTTACGATCGCAAAAGACGGATTATCAAGCTAGGCTCGTACTTAAGCAGCTCTCACACTTTGGCGAGTTGCATACGAGTTGCCCAGCACTTGTGGTCAGCTATTGTCTAGGTCGTGGCAAACTCGTATATGCAACTCGCCAAAGTGTGAGAGCTGCTTTAGTCTCAGGCTTGGCGAGTAATATGTGATATCAAAAGACGGATCGATATTGCTTTCCACCGCGCGACTGCGCCTTACATAATCACCCGGATATCGTGCTATTCGTCTTTTCTTTTGACAAAACTTGAAGCGTTCAGTTTAAGCTTTCTGATGCATGTTAATCGAGATTTCAACACAAAGTCGGATTATCAGGAAAGCCCATGAAAGACGCGGCGTTTTTGAATGACAAGACGCCTAAGTAGTTCAAAGCTGACAGTAAAGAATTCGCTAGAGTCACACATTTACCTAAATTAGTTGTTATACTGTCTTAGGAATGTCTATCGATACATACCATTCAATTCACACAGACACAGACACAAATGTTGCAATCCTTTCATTCAGCTCGTCATTGTACCACTATTCTGCAATTTCAGTATACTTGGGATGTTTATTGAGCAGAAGCATAAACATGTAAACAACGGACTGTTCTAAACTTGTGGTAGAGTGCAGCGCAGTCATAAAGCTCTATACACAAGGATTTGTGTTCCAGGTTATACTAGGTCAGATATTTCAAAATTGGAATTAAATGTTTCAGACAATAGAAGGCTCATTTAAGTTTAAAATTAAATTAAATTCTAACCTTCCATTATGTAAAGTTAAGTTAATTGGTGAGATTTTAGCTAGAAATGTTTTTTTTTTTTTTGGCCAGTCTCACAAACTCATTTACTGCAGCCTGCCTAAATGATCTATGGCTATGCTATAGGCGTTACTGCGTTAGAGTGGGCCAGGCCCAGGCACTGACTGTCCTCGCCTATAGCCTTTTTTCATAGGCTATACTGCTCGTGTATACCGTACAGAATGGCAAATCCATCTGCATAGTGCATTAGTTTTTTTCGCGCAGCATGTCATGCAGTGTGCGAGGGGTGTTCGCAAATTCACTTTGGTGGCACTTGACCAAGTTTTTAATAGTCACTGCCCCATGAACTGTCATTTTGTGTTGCAAAATACACCGGCTGTCCTCGCCAATAGTGTTCGTTCACATAGTACAGAATCGCATTGCGACATGTCGCACTCAGTGCATTTTTTTTCTCGCTTGGTGCGGCATTGATTGCGCGAAGGGTGTTGGCGAATTCACTTAAACCCAGTTGACAATGAGTTGTTAATGGTTACGACCCGGTTACGGTTTTCTATTCACATACGTGCCCATGCATGACTAAAAGAACGCCCATGCATGCTCTAGGCATTTTGTATAGTGAGCGGTTCTTTCAGTCATGCATGACATGACAAGTCGTGGGCACGTCTGCGAAGAGAATGCCGTTATGACTTATGCAATAATAATTTAATATTTTTATGACATTATGTATCTTCTACAAACATTAGCTACTGTATTTATGTCAATATTGAAACATGTTATTACTGTTACTATTTGTAACATGTTGTTACTGTTATTGTTAAATGTTACTGTTAGTGTTACTTGTTACTGATGAATGTTACTGCATGCTGTTAGTGTGCATTTACGTATCTGACACAGAAATGAGCTGTTGCCTGCTCGGCCACTTCTCTCGACGGACATTGATTTCCCATAATTTCTTCTTTCGTTGTGGATCCGTTGGAAAGCGATGCATCATCAAGCCGTATTGCCGTGACGATTCGAACATCGCCATGCTGCACAGCAAGGCATGTTAGATGTAAACAAAACAAACGTAATAAAAAGGCGAAAAAATAAATAAAACAAACGTTACACACTGAACACAGCCATACACAAGCAATCACAAGGCAACCCACAGCGCAATGTACGTAGCTAGATTTATACGGTTTCGAGGCCGGGGTAACGACATGGCACCCGTACAACATGTGACCACACAATGACCAACCACAGCGCATTCCGCCTGAAACTGCCTGAAACCGAGTTGGCCAAACTCTGTCTATATACGACTCTGACCGTACCTCTTCTTCTTCCATGCAGTGCAAACACTCTTTAAAATATTGGGCAAAATTGTACACCCATCATGAGGGTAGTTATGTATCCGAGCAAATTTTGGGTAAACTTTGCCCATTTCATATTTTACCCATTTTAGGGCAAATTTAAATGCCTATATAATTACCCATCTCAAGATAACCCAACCATGTTACCAAACATAATTGCCCAACTATTACCATTCTATGGGGTAGACAGATGATTGGGCAAAACGGTTGGTAAATATTCATTACCCTATTTCATTGCCCAGTTAAACATTGCTCATAAATTTACCCAGCCTCCTGTTTTACTAACCTTTACCCAGCATGAGGGTTCATGTGTATCCAAGGCCACGTAGGGCAAAACAAAAATGGATAAAAATATCAAAAGAAAGTGGGCAATATTTCCTTTTTCTTTTAGTCAGTTAGCTTGATGTACATTTTACTCAATAGTGTATACAATCACAATGCATGCATGACTACCTATACCTCTGCCTATTTATATTTCTATTTCCTATTCCTATTCCTATTCCTATTCCTATCCACCTATTTACACCTACATGCACTAACATACAATTTGATCTCTATAATACCAAACCTGCCGTATTATTAATTTGAAATGGATAGTAGGTGCAACATTCATTAACTAAATGTTTAACTTCCGAATGATGTTACTTACATTATGTATAGTTGCTACATCAAAAAAAATATAAAAAATCTATATACATAATCAAACAAAGGAGTTGACATTTTACCTCGCACTACAATATATATTATAATCGATCATGAATCTTGACAAAAAATATTACCCAGTTGTTGCTTAAAATTTGCCCAACACCGAATTCATAGAACCACATTTTACCCATCTATGTTTTAAACTTTATTTGGGTAATTACATAAATGATTGACTAAAATCCACCAAATTAATGGGCAGACATTGCCTATCTTAACCCAACGTCCTGTGTTATAATTTATTATTTCGACGAGGATGTATCCTATTTTCTCAGCGTCTCTTCAATATTGATTAAAATATAAAAGAACACCGATGATGTTGGGTAAATGCAGTAGCAAACCAGTTGGGATAATCTTACCAAATTTCTCCCAGTTGTCATAGTTTACCCAATTTAAGTACCCTATTTAATTTTGCTCAGTGATTTTTACATGATTGGGTAAACCAATATTTATCCTGTGTTGGGCAAATGCATGTAGCAAAAGAGTTGGGAAAATGTTGCCCAACTTTTACCCAGTCTTCATTTACTCAGTACAGTTTGCCCAGTAGTTTTAAGAGTGCACGGCCGAGTGGCTCTGTACCCGCCGTCTATGTACGACTGATCAACGACTTGCGAATCTGCTAAACAGAACTTGCGGGATGTGGTCACTGACTTTACTATGTCAGTGTAGGCCTGAGGGGTGGGGGGGGGGGGGGGGGGGGGAGGGGGCGTTTGGTCCAGAGTAGCCTCCGAAAGCATAATCTAAAACTATAAATAGTATGTGTATTTTGAGTTCAACGAGCACTTTTTTAAAGGGTGTCTAAATTACAAATGGGGGTGGAAGATGGCAACCTTCACGTGGTCCACCCTGTTTGGAAACCTTCCTTACTAATGCTATCAACCAGACATGCGCAACCAACAACCTAGTGTATCAGCGATGACTTCCCCAATTCAACCTACGAATGGCCCTCCTCAGGGCAAAACGTCCCGTAATGGCCCTTTCCAAGGCCAACCATCTCGCATAATAGGGACATCTCTCCGCATATACCAAATTAATGCGGAAGGTATTTCACGCGCAAAAAGTGACTACCTCGCTAGATCAGCAAAGGATCTCGACATAGACATTATCCTCCTACAAGAAACCCATATCCCTGATGAGACGTGTGCATCTAAGCTCCGCATCTACGGCTTCAAGCTCATTGCGGCCGTGCACCACGCCAAGTATGGAGTATGGAGACCTACCTAAGACATGACCTGACAGACTTGTGTGTCCTTGAGGAATCCTCCAATAATGATATCTTCACGGCCACCGTGAAAGTTGGAGATATAACAATCACAAACATATACAAACCACCCAAAACGAACTGGCCCTCTCCTGCACTTCAGACCCATGCCCACCCTGAATTCCATGCTGGAGATTACAATAGTCACCACTCATCCTGGGGCTATGCCAAAGATGACGAGATGGAGAGCAACTGGAGATGTGGGCATCAGCCTGCGACCGTTACCTCCTTCATGATGCCAAACAACCGGGAACTTTCCACTCAAGCAGATGGAGAAGGGATTACAATCCGGATCTCTGTTTTTTGTCCAAAACCAACAATGACCGCCCACTACATGCATCTCGTAAGATACTTCTTCTCTTCCCTCATAGCCAACATCGTCCAGCTTTGATCCATATTGGTGTAGAGATCCCTCTTATCCAATCAAAGCCCCAACCACGATGGAACTTTAGGAAAGCTGACTGGAAAGCCTTTACAGATGACACGGAGGAGCAAATCACCAATCTTGAACAAGTCCCCAAAAACAACACATCCTTCTGCAATATCCTCAAGGACACCGCCAAGAAACACATCCCTCGCGGCTTTCGTAAAGTCTACACACCTTGCTGGCTGCCAGAATCAGAAGAGCTAGAAGACACAGCTAGACAAAAGCGCTGGCAAGAGACTGTAGAAGATCTCAACTTTACACACTCGAGTCGGAAGGCCTGGAACCTTCTTCGACATCTCGGAGCAGCAACCCCTGTTCAACATCAACCTCCTAAAGTAACAGCAAATGCTGTTGCTTCACGCCTGCTCCTCAATTCCAAGGTACCTTCTACAAAGGATTCACGTAAAGAAGTCAAGAAGAACCTTTCCAAGTCCTACTCAACATCAGCAAAGACTTCCTCACTTGCAAGACCTTACACTAGAGAAGATGTCGACATTGGTCTCTCATCCACAAAATCAGGGAAAGCAGCTGGAATTGATGGAATCTACCCAGAATTCCTGAAGAACCTTGGACCAAAAGGCCGCGGCTGGCTGGCCTCATTCTTCACATACATCCACTCTTCCGGAGTTATCCCAAAGGCTTGGAGAGAGGCTAAAGTGATTGCGATCATTAAACCAGGGAAACCTGCGAACGACCATGCAGGCTACCGTCCCATCTCTCTTCTGTGCACATCCTACAAATTGTTCGAGCTGGTCAGGCTTAGCCCATTGGTAGAACCTGTGCTTCCAAAGGAGCAAGCAGGCTTCAGACCAAAAAGGAGCTGTTCCGACCAACCTCACTACCTTCATCGAGGCAGGATATCAGCGCGCCCTCAAAACGGGTGTGGCACTGATTGACCTCTCATCAGCCTACGACACTGTATGGAGATATTGCCTGCTACTCAAAGCCTCCCGCATCTTCAAGTGTCAGACAACTATGCGCATCCTTGCTTCCATACTCAGCAACAGAAGATTCAGATTTTCACTTGGAGGACAAACAAGCTCGGCTAGAACCCTCAACGACGGCCTCCCTTAAGGATCTGTCTTGGCCCCGATGCTTTTCAACATCTATGTAAGTGACATGCCGGAGACCACTTCCAGGAAATTTGCATATGCAGATGATCTTGCATTAGCTACCCAATCCACCGATTTCAACGTACTTAGTACAACCCTCACCGAAGACATGAAGAAGATGGAGGACTACTTCACCTACTGGCGCCTCCGTCCCAATCCCAATAAGACTACAATCACTGCCTTCCACCTTAGTAACCGACAAGCGAAAACAGAACTGAAGGTCACCTTCTGTGGCAAAACAGTCAAGCACGAAGAGTTCCCCAAATACCTTGGAGTTACCCTGGACCGCAGCCTCACCAATCGTGAACATCTCAAGAGGGTTTCTGGAAAACTGAAGACCAGAGTCAACATTATCCGGGAGCTCGCAGGAAACAGCTGGGGTTCAGGCACACAAACCCTTCGAACAGCCTGCATAACACTAGTCTACTCTGTTGCAGAGTACTGCTCACCAGTGTGGACAGAGAGCTGCCATACCAAGAAGGTAGATGTAATTTTGAACTCGGCTATGAGAATAATTACTGGCACCCTTAAGTCAACACCTCTTCAATGGCTACCTGCTCTCTCCCACATCGCTCCCCCTGGAGTACGCAGACAGGAGACAATGCGCAAGAAACTACATCGCACCTCCACCAACCCAGACCTACCTATCCACGAGGACCTAGGGAACCTACCCAAAATACGCCTTAAATCACGGACACCCTTTTGGACTTCTGCAAAGTCTCTAGAAGAGTTTGACCTAAAAGGAGAATGGCGCAAAACCTGGGCGGAATCCGACTTCTCTAACCAAGACCTTGTACAGGACCTTACGTCAGAGCCAGCAGGCTTCAACCTCCCCAGAAAGCAATGGGTGACTCTGAACAGGATAAGAACACTCCATGCAAGGTCAGCCCATCATCTCCATCGATGGAAAATGAAAGACAGCCCTGCGTGTGACTGCGGGGGTCCAGACCAGACAGTGCAACTTGTGGTAAATGACTGCCCTCTCCGACGTTTCTCTGATAGTTTTGATCGAGATTCAACAGACAACAGATGCTGCTCTACCTGGCTGAGAAACCTAGACTTGAATTTATAAAATGTGCATATATGTCATACGAAACAAAAAAACAATTACAAATGCATGTTGACTTTTGTTGATCTGTTATAATGAATACATCACATATCCTTTGACCTTTTCATGTACATTTGTGTCATATTTTTGTATATATTTTGTTATATTACTTTTATTCTACCTGCTAAGCTCCACCCCTAAAAAAACCCATCCAGAAGCTTTTGACTTTTGTGACATCATATGCCAGTCATTCATCAGTCAGCTAGATGAGGAAACGACATTGGTATGTCCCTTCCATCGACTGACCACATGTTCACAATAGCATTGCATGTTCTTATACAATGCCCACTCACCACGAAAAGAAGGTTACAGTCCGTTATTCCGAAGGTTCGTTATTCCGAAGGTTCAGTTATTCCGAAGGTTCGTTATTCCGAAGGTTCGTTATTCCGAAGGTTCGTTATTCCGAAGGTTCGTTATTCCGAAGGTTCGTTATTCCGAAGGTTTGTTGATCCGAAAATAAAATCGGGTTCGTTATTCCGAAGGTTCGTTATTCCGAAGGTTCGTTATTCCGAAGGTTCGTTATTCCGAAGGTTCAGTTATTCCGAAGGTTCGTTATTCCGCAGGCTCGTTATTCCGAAGGTTCGTTATTCCGAAGGTTCGTTATTCCGAAGGTTCGTTATTCCGAAGGTTCGTTGATCCGAAAATAAAATCGGGTTCGTTATTCCGAAGGTTCGTTATTCCGAAGGTTCGTTATTCCGAAGGTTCGTTGATCCGAAAATAAAATCGGGTTCGTTATTCCGAAGGTTCGTTATTCCGAAGGTTCGTTATTCCGAAGGTTCGTTATTCCGAAGGTTCGTTATTCCGAAGGTTCGTTATTCCGAAGGTTCAGTTATTCCGAAGGTTCGTTATTCCGAAGGTTCGTTATTCCGAAGGTTCGTTATTCCGAAGGTTCAGTTATTCCGAAGGTTCGTTATTCCGAAGGTTCGTTATTCCGAAGGTTCGTTATTCCGAAGGTTCGTTATTCCGAAGGTTCGTTATTCCGAAGGTTCGTTGATCCGAAAATAAAATCGGGTTCGTTATTCCGAAGGTTCGTTATTCCGAAGGTTCGTTATTCCGAAGGTTCGTTGATCCGAAAATAAAATCGGGTTCGTTATTCCGAAGGTTCGTTATTCCGAAGGTTCGTTGATCCGAAAATAAAATCGGGTTCGTTATTCCGAAGGTTCGTTATTCCGAAGGTTCGTTATTCCGAAGGTTCGTTATTCCGAAGGTTCGTTATTCCGAAGGTTCGTTGATCCGAAAATAAAATCGGGTTCGTTATTCCGAAAATTAAATCGGGCTTGTTATAATACTATAGTTTGTGTTTTGTTAATTTAATTTACAGCCTGCATTAAGCATACCCCTCCCCCTTTCCCTCCCTTGGCCAGACCAATCAAACATTTGAGTTTATTTTATCTCTTTATATGAAATTATAGCATTATAACGAACCCAAATTCATTTTCGGATTAACGAACCCGATTTCATTTTAGGAATAGCGAACCTTCGGAATAACGAACCTTCGGAATAACGGGCCTTCGGAATAACGAACCTTCGGAATAACGAACCCGATTTCATTTTAGGAATAGCGAACCTTCGGAATAACGAACCTTCGGAATAACGAACCTTCGGAATAATGCAACAAATGTTCGGATTAACGAACCCTATTTCATTTTCGGATTAACGAGCACTCAGGTATAGGAAATTTGCGTGTTCGGAATAACGAACCTTCGGAATAACGAACCTTCGGAATAACGAACCTTCGGAATAACGAACCGCACCCGAAAAGAAGGGTTTCAATGAAAACATGCAATGCTATTGTGAACAGGAAGTCAGTTGATGGGAAGGGAAATACCAATTGTTTGTTTGTTTGTTTTGATTTCTGTGTAAAAAGTCAACATCATAACAATTCATGAATATTCATATATATACAAATATAAGAACTGTACAAATCATACATGAATAAACAATATACAAGTGATGAGAAGAACGGCTGGATAACCCATATTCGGCTGTGGGGCATTAGACCCTACTGCTGTTCTTCCATGGGGACCAGATAAGAGACAAGGGGAAGAAATAAACCGTATACTAGAAAGACCCAGCCGAAAGAAGAACAAATTACAAATTACAAAATACAAAATACAAAATACACACACCAAAAAAAAATTATATCCCTGTAACTAATGATAATTTAACACATTAAGCCATATCAACTTTTTAAAAAAGGGTAAGGATATCTATCCTAAAGTTTTAGCAAATGTTGTTTAAATGCGTATAAAGTTGCTATATTACGAACAATGGGGTTTAATTCATTAAAGAGACTAGATCCTCTATAAAAGAAAGTTCTTTTACAATAGTTAGTTCGGGGTTTCGGAAGAGCTAAATTATCACCTGCACGTAAATAGTACTCACTCCTTTTCCATTCTAAATTTATTCCCATATACCTCGGAGTAAAACAATGAACAATTTTATACATCATTACATGCATATGATTTCTTCGGCGATTTTATAATGTTTCCCAATTTAATCTATTGTGAACCTCTTCAGTCGAGACGTGTAAAAATGGATTTATTTTCAAAAAAATTCTTCCAGCCCTATTTTAAATTGTTTGCACTTGATTGCGCAATGTTTGAGAGGCTGACATCCAAACAATGCCAGCATAATCAAAATGGGGTAACATTATACGTATACCAAACTTATACTTAATACCAAATTAGATTTGTCTAAGAAAATGATGAGAATATTGTGCTGAACATCTATTTATTATCCTCCGTTAATGCCGACTTTTAAATTCAACATTCAAAATTCGAACGTTTTTCCTATGTGAATTTGCATGCATTTGCTTGTCCGGAAATACAACCCGTTCGGTAATGCATCCCCCTGCTATACATTCCTCAACATCTCCATATAGTGAAAGCCAATTCTTAAGAGTTGCAATTCTTAAGAATTAAATCCGGAAGTAGTGTGCGCGCCTTTCTTATTTGAGGTCACGCGCACTCACTTGACTTGTTTTCACACCGGAAGCATATCTCGGTCATGAGGTCAACCCAAACTAAGAGTCTCGAAGCTGATTGTGTTCAGACCATAGAAGTATGAATAAACAAACCAACCCGTTTCAGACGGTAAACAAAATAGATTGCGCGCAGTCGCGCGCTCATCACTCGCTCATTCTGCGCAAAATCTTACAAGTATCTTGTGGTTTGGAAACCACAAGATAACCACGAGTTTTGCGTGTTCAAACGAGCGCTAACCACAAGATAACCGCATGATACCTCTTAGCTTGCAAACCACGAGATAACCACAAGATAACCACAAGATTGGCTTTTATTGTGTGAACGCAGCTATTGTTGACTCATAATAGCCGCATTCAGACGATAAAAGCAAATCTCGTGGTTATCTTGTGGTTATCTTGTGGTTTGCAATTCTTAAGAATATCTTGTGGTTTGCGCTCGTTTGAACACGCAAAACTCGTGGTTATCTTGTGGTTTCCAAACCACGAGATTGCGCACACTGCACAAAATGCGCAATCTCGTGGTTATCTTGTGGTTATCTTGTGGTTTGCAAACCACAAGATAACCACAAGATACTTGTAAGATTTTGCGCAGAATGAGCGCGCGATAAGCGCGCGACTGCGCGCAGTCTACTTTTTTCACCGTCTGAACACAATCAGCTTCGAGACTCGTGGTTTGGGTTGACCTCATGACCGAGATATGCTTCCGGTGTGAAAACAAGTCAAGTGAGCGCGCGTGACCTCAAATGAGAAAGGCGCGCATGCTACTTCCGGTTTTAATTCTTAAGAATTGCAACTCTCGAGAATTGGCATCGTTTGAACACACATTTTCAAGTTCTTAAGAATTGCAATTCTTAAGAATTGCAATTCTTAAGAACTTGGCTTTCATCGTCTGAATACGGCTAATAACGGAGTGCGCGCGCGTCAAAGTTAAAATTACGCACTCGCGCAAATTGGCAAAATATGGTAAACAAACATACTTTTTTTATTCTGCCATAACTTTGTTTAAAGTCCATAAACCTCCAATTTTCTTTCAATATTCGGAACATTTATGAGTTGTAGATTCGAATTCATACCTCATTTATGCCAAGTAAATGTTATGACATCATCATATTACGCGTTGAAAAGTCATTATCATCATATCGTAATTTCAATATGTATAGCCTTAATTCGTCAAAGTGACGAATTCAACATTTAGTTCATTTTCAATTTGTTGCATTTTATCCATTTATCCAAAACAAGTAATTTCCAAATCTAAATTAATTGTACTACTTTAGGATCTTTATGAGAAAATAAATTACTTTATCATCAGCGCACAAATGGGTGCTACTTTTATCCAATATACATGGCAAATCATGTATAAATATACAAAATAATAAGGGCCCTAGAAGTGAACCCTACGGTACTCCTAGTGTCAATGGTAAAACATCTGATAAAGTGTCATTAATCGAGGTCAGTATCTTCGTTTCAGACAAGTAGCTTCTACACCACTGTAGCGTATTGTCAGCAAGACCAAAAAAAGACAACTTTTTCATTAGACATTCATGATCTACCATATCAAATGCTTTTTGAAGGTCTACATATATACAAAACACCGGTATAAAGGCTTTCATACATGGCTTTAAGCCAGTCATCTGTCACTTTAACAAGAGCGCTGACTGTAGAGTGTTTTTTCCTAAAACCTTATTGATGTGGAGAAAGAAGTTCATAATAAATTTAAGTTATTCTAATAATTGATTCTAATCGATTCTTTCAAGAATTTTCGAAGCACATATTAATAATGATATGGGTCTATACTTATTGGGATTAAAGTCATACCTGTAAAGTGTCCAGATCCACGAAAATTACTTGGAGCTTCCTCGTTTCTCTTCTACCGTGTTGTTTTAGCTTATGATAAAAAGAAGAATAAGATAGGGTTTGATTTGTTCAAATGTCCCCTTTAGTATGAAGATAATTATCAATTAAATCTTTTATTTCAATCACGTTGATTAACGCTTTTTGATAAAAAAGTACAAATTGTCCTAGCTGAGAACGTCCGCATGCAGCACCGTGAGAACATTTCCGGAGATTGAACTTTGAGCCGAGCGAGTGCAAATTCCATGAATTCTGAACTACGTGTGTAAACATACAAGGGTGTGCGAATATCTCAAACGGATCATTCATTACTGCGACAAATATATTGGGCAGACCAATCAGTATTCGGTGATAAAATATGAACTCAATATTCGTTTTTTTTCACTAGGTGAAACATTGTTCGTTTTCTTTCAAACTTTCACAAATCTTTCAATTGTATTTTACAATGATATTGATATAGGATTGAAGTCTCAACTGTCTTTTGTGCAATATCTGACACAGGTGATACACAGGTATTACTTTAAAGCTTCTCCCCTTTTTTATATAATGGTTTCAAGTAACTAGGTACTAATTCGAATAAATAATTATGTTTGGTTGCATCAAATATAAAACTTTTCGTTATGAAGTCCGGAGGACTGTTCTTCCACATTAATATGAAATTATTGATTATTCTTAGCAACAGATGGCAAAAATGCTCATTAAACTCAATTTGCCATTTTCTGGCAATCATTCCAGAGGTACCTGAAAATAGGAATGATTGTGTCCTTTTGTTAGACAATAAAGAAGACAGAAACCGTCCTCTGATTGAGAACGACCCTTTTATTCCTACAATGTGTTCAATAAAATATTTACGTTTAGCTTTTCCTACTTTGGTAATGTTACCTTATTTTTTCAATTGTTTAAATGCCTTCCAACTCCTCATCATGTTTAGTTCGTACAGCTTTTTCTTCATTTTATCACGTTCTTTCATTAAATTAAAAATAGATTCATTCAACCATGTTTTTTTTTCAGACGCAGTTTAGTCTTGATCTAGGCCATATGCCTTATTCATTGCCCTCTAAAAACATTTGTTCGCCACATATCAACTGCTTTCATCTAAGCTTTCACATTATTCTATTTGTTTTCCAATTCTTTTTGACTAAGGTCATGTTTGAAAGCATCCAAATCAACTTCTTTGGTTTTTATATAAGGTAACATATTTGACTAACTGATTTAACATCACATGACCTTTTCCATAGAAGGTAACTCATTGAGTGATCACTTATTAGGCCATTGTGCAATACTCTCAGAAACTAACCTTTGTTTGTTATGCGTGTATATTCATGAGTATTAATTTGATTTCATACAATATATGTTATTAATATCATTATATTTCTTTGTTTCTCAACTTAACGGTTTTTGTTTTATATCGCAATTAATGTCACCCATTAAAACAAAATCACAATCAAAAACTTCCTGGCGAAGCTCAATAACTCTTCATATGAATTAAAACCTCACTTTTCCGAGTTGGTGGGCGATACCAATTACAAAAATATAATTGGTTTTACGTGTTTTTTGCCGAATAATTATCATAATAACTTCTAACGAAACTAAAAGAATCATGTTCTATAACTGTGTAAGGTAATACTCTCATGGAATATACATTAATACACACCATTTATACGCCATTTTCTATTGGCGGTCCTTCCTTAACAATATTATAACAAGGTATATTAATTTCATTTTCCTCCAACACTCTCATCGAGCCTAGGTTTGATTTAAGGCAAACATATGTATTTCATTTTCCATATTTTTGTTCGTCTAGCTGACTGATAAATTGACTGGCATATGATTGTCAGAAAAGTCATAAGCTTCTGGATGGGGTTTTTTTAGGGGTAGAGCTTAGCAGGTTAAAATAAAAGTAATAGAAAAAATAATATAAAAAATATGACACAAATTACAGATCAATAAAGGTCAACATGCCATTTGTAATTTAGTCACCCTTTAAGTAGGGGGCCTAAATTGGGAGTTGTGACAAGTTGACAATTGACTGCACATTCGCAAATTCAAGTGCCTATGAACTCCTGTGTCTATTGACGAAAAGCTTATGCGCATGCATTAATCTGATTTGCACTTCTTCGGAATATGAAAGACCGATCTTTAGAAACTTTATAATCGAATGCGGAAGACATTTGACAAGTAAAAACCCATTTCATCCGTAAGCAAGAGCTAAAACAATAGCGTACACGACACATTATGTAAAATTTAATTTCACACATTTAATGGATCATTTTAAAAGTATTGAGTCTAATTATCTTTCACATGTTCACAGGTCCCTTTACATGTTTTTACTGATATCAATGGACTATACATTTGTGGTAATGCATGTCATAAATTATGTATTCATCACCTAATTATACAGTAACATGTTTTTTGTTATAAACATTGACAATTTGAACATACTTTAATGAACAATAATAAAAGTCAGTAAGAGCCTAACGTTCCCAAATGGGGAACTGTTATAATGTTTATATAATGTTTGCATAGGCGTCGATTCTTTCTCTCCATTTGGGATGGGTGGGATGGGGGATTTCGACCAACCTAGTATATAGTAGCGTGTGCAGGATTTTTTGACTGGGGCAGGGAAGGGGGGGGGGGGGGGGGGTAGGGCTTTTAAACCAAATAAACAACTTACTCAAAGTCAACGGTAATGTTATGACTTAGCTGTTTAGAAATGTTCAGGGTATGAAGTGCACATTGCAAGAAACATGCTAGAACACTGAATGGTATCAACTTTCACATAATGAATGAGAGGGGGGCAGTGTCCCTTCAGTTTAATGTTAGTTTATATTTCTGAACCCAAAATATTAGAGGGATAATAATACATGCCATCTCCTCGCGACCTCAACTATTAGGGGGTGGATATATCCACCATACTCCCGTGATCAACCGCCCGTGTATAACAGTAAAAACATAAAGGGTCAAGTATATGCAGTAAAGCTGGTGGAAATATTTCTTGCCAAAGATGCCGTTGATGTGCGTGTACGCAATGGTAAAAGAGTAATATACTATGCTCATTGTGGTCTACCGGTGGCTCAATTGTTCAATCTAGTATTTTACCCATAACATTAACATTACAGATTTGCAACATGTACTGGCGAGCCTGACCCAAACTGGAGACGATGATGCTATACACCAACATCTAGTTTCCGCAGATACGTCTCAAATAGATGGTAATGTATTACACTACATTTTGTTACAAATGATAGTATTGCTTTTACCAATTGTATGATTCAAGTAATTTATATTTCAACTTGGGGTTTAAAGTAGCTGAGCGAAGAAATATCACAAAATATCACAAAATAGACAAATTATACATGTGCGAGAAGCTTATACCAACCAGAACACATATCATCTGCTCTTAAGGACGTTCCCCAGTTAAAGTGAAGTCCATGTCAGTTTCTTCAAACTTTCCATACCGTAACTTTGACCCATCCGAAGCCCAAATATGCAAATAAAACCATAGGTTTCGTGTGGCTTGTTTTCTTCTACGGGACTCTGAATAATATGGCAATCTGACGTCCAGTATAGAATGATAGCGTTACAGGATCAAGGCCATGATAGGCAACAACATGTCCAATAGCAAACTTAAATCCCCATAATTCTTTCAAAATCCACGTAATTTTCTCCAAACTTGGGAGAATTGTAGAGAAAGGTATCCAAAACGAGGACAAAAAAAATAAAGTTTGGGGGTGTATGCTCTCAATCTTGCTAGCAGCGCCCTCACCAGGCAGAAAACACCAATATCCTAAAAAATCCTTCTCAGGGGACGTTTTCTGTTAGGGGGTGGGATAATGGGCAAGGTTCATAAAACTTATGCTGTACATTCAAAACCCATGTCATTTTACGAAACTTTGCCAACATTATAGAGAAAGGGTTACTGAATACAGGAAAACTATAACAATGGGGGGTTCGTGTGCTCGTTTTTGTGCTAGCAGCGCCCCCATGCGGCAGAAAACATCGTAAGACCACAAAAATCTGGTCTGGAACCTATCCATTAGATGCACTAATTGGGTGGGTTCATAAAACTTATGCTGTACATTCAAAACCCATGTCACTTTTACGAAACTTGCAAAAATTATAGACGAAAAGGGTTACTGAATACAGGAAAACTTATAAAAATGGGGGGTTCGTGTGCTCGTTTTTTGTGCTAGCAGCGCCCCCATGCGGCGGAAACACATCGTAAGACCACAAAATCTGGTCTGGAAACCTATCCATTGATGCACCTAATGGAGTGGGTTCATAAAACTTATGCTGTACATTCAAAACCCATGTCACTTTTATAAAACTTGCAAAAAATTATAGAGAAAAGGGTTACTGAATACAGAAAAACTATAAAAATTGGGGGTTCGTGTGCTCGTTTTTGTGCTAGCAGCGCCCCCATGCGGCAGAAAACATCGTAAGACCACGAAATCTGGTCTGGAACCTATCCATTGATGCACTAATGGGGTGGGTTCATAAACTTATGCTGTACATTCAAAACCCATGTCACTTTTACGAAACTTGCCAAAATTATAGAGAAAGGGTTACTGAATACAGAAAAACTATAAAAATGGGGGGTTCGTGTGCTCGTTTTTGTGCTAGCAGCGCCCCCATGCGGCAGAAAACATCGTAAGACCACAAAATCCGGTCGGGAACCTATCCAGGGATGCAATGATGGGGTGGGTTCATAAAACTTATGTTGTACATTCAAAACCCATGTCACTTTCACAAAACTTGCCAAAATTGCCGTGATAGGGTGGGGAAATATTCACAAAGGACGGTCCATGTGTTGGTGTTTTTTTTTGTGTGTTTTACTTGCAGCGCCCCCCATGTGGTAATTTTGTGTGTTAAAACTCCACACACCGCCGGACAGGTTCTTTCGCCCAAACATTGACAATAATTGTGGAAAAGTGATAGGCCTACTGGAGGAAGACAAATCAGGAAAAATAATTCTTGATTCTATACTAGTGTGTGATTGTAGATTGCATTTGTTTGTTGTTGCAGTGGTTGATATGCTGTAAACTGTCAGCGAATGTACTTTGCGTCCCAAAAACGAATGAAACAGGTGGTAATTAACCCACTGATAGAGTTTCACAGTGTAAAAACAATTCTTGGACAAATCATGCTTAGTATCAGTGAAAATGTTTAACACGAGTCAAAAGTAAGAGAAACAATATCTGCACAATTTGTGCCCAAATTTGTTGCAATTCAATGTACAGTTGTTTCACACGTCAACACGAACCTTGAAATGCCAAATGATCGGGCAATCCTCACAATTGGAAAACATTTCGCTGACTTAACACTATTATCAAATTGGCAGTATTTGATTCCGAAAATGAAAAGGAAATGTTTCTTGTTGCATTCATAATGAAATACATCACCTTGAAAAAGTATTATAACAAAATAGTGAGTGTAATATTGCCAATTTGATGATAGAATAGATCTTTTGCCTCTTGGAAACAAAATATGTTTGGGCCTATGTTGCCAATGGATTGAACCAAGATAAATGAAGGTGCGTGTGTTTGTCACAACGTATGATCAATATGAACCCAAATGCCATCTCGAGTCCTACATTCTTACATTGTTTTGATTAAAATTTGGTCAAGTACCCATTTACAACAATTCTTAGTGAAGACAACACAGTTAACAGTCAAACATGGGTAAATGGAAATGTATTAGGCTTTTGAGATGACATGAAAAACATACTTTCCTTGTCGTTTTGAACTTCCTATCTAAAAGGGAGGTAGGCAAAAAAGAAGGTAGTGGTCAAAAATTCATGCCATTATTGAATGTCATCAAATTATAACAACCTTGTTTATGATTTGAAGCAGAGGTGCGTAAACGTATTCATACGTCACAATTAGATACGCGCAAAGCCATTCATGCGTCATCTGACCAACCTGCGCAGTTCGGATGCGCACAAACATAACTGGGGAACGTCCTTAAGTCTTGAAATATCAATGAAACGCGATAAGAAGCGTGTTTCCAAAACCCTTCTCAGAACTTCTATATGGCTTGAAACGGGAATTATCGAGTACGGATTAATGACGTCACACGTGCGAGTCCCCCGCCTAGAGCGTATAGAGCGAGACGTATACAACTGCGTATTAAAACCCTCCCAAGAAGTTCCGCAATTCAAGTTTGAGCGTTTATATCTCTCATGTTACTTTATTACCGTTCATGAGTTTGGTATGATTGGAAGGCTTGTATTCCCATCTTTAAACTGATATGACATTTGCCATGAA
The DNA here is from genome assembly GCA_037951105.1 of Echinarachnius parma. Classification (NCBI taxonomy): domain Eukaryota; kingdom Metazoa; phylum Echinodermata; class Echinoidea; order Clypeasteroida; family Echinarachniidae; genus Echinarachnius; species Echinarachnius parma. The sequence continues at coordinate 11,260 of JBAMJV010013811.1, read as the reverse complement.
TATGTTATCATGGAATGCGCATGACACCCGAATATGGGGCAAAGTCAAAAGTAAAATGTTAAAAAATGCATTGATAAACCTGTTCCTGGAATTTGTGATGAAGGACATCCAAAAACTAGACAGTGGAATACAGATGGGTGACATGCGTACTAACAACATCCGATACGCAGATGACACCACCCGCATGGAACTTGTATTTGAAAACCTCCAAATCTCTACAAGGGAACTGGAAAAGGCATGTAGAAGTTGGGGAATGAAAATCAATGTCACGAAATGCAGAATCATGACAGAGGACCAACAAGCTATTACACTGAACAACACAAACATCGAGAAAGTGGATACATTTGTCTTTCTCGGCAGCATGGTACCTTCTACAGAAGATGATGTGAAGAGACGAACAAGACTGGCAGCCTGGTCATTTGGAAGGCTGAAAAGTGCCATCTGGTCCAACCAAGATATCTCAAGGACACTCAAAGTCAGGATCTACAGAGCCCTGATCCTCCCTATTGCCACATATGGAGCAGAATCCTGGACCCTCCGTAAATCAGATACCTTGAACCTTGAAATACCTTGAAGTAATAATCCCTATAGCAGCTCACTGGGGAAGCTAAACTGGGATGAACGGTGGTGTGACGTCATAGGCCGACGGTGGAAAGTGAAGTTTTATACAGTGAAAGAGTCCATTATATACAATAAAAATGGAGTGCTTTAGTGCGAGTAAAAACCAGGCTCTGATCTACAGCATCCTCAAACCCACCGGTGGCTGCATGCATCTGAGAGCCGGTAGGGCAGCCTTCTGGAAAGCAGTCACTGATGTTGCGTTGACTGCTATGTGCGGTAGTTGGTTCCAGATTCGAATGGATCGTGGGTAGAATGAGAATTTATATGGGTCGATTGTAGCTAGTGGTATTGAGTATTTGAGGTTGTGGTCGTTTCTTCCGAAGTATGAGGCTGGTATGATGAGGACTGGAGGTGGGATGTTGACAAGCACATGATGAATCTTAAACAGCATGGTTGATTGAGCTAGGATCCGGCGTGTGTGCAGGAGGTCCCAAGGCTCCTGTAATCTTGGTGCACAAAGCGGGCTGCTGCTCTCTGCACTTGCTCTATTCCTTGAATTGCTGTGGAGTTGTAGGGGTTCCAGGCTTCAGATCCATACTCCAGTTGGGGGCGTACAAGGGCTAGGTATGCCCTGTTCTTCACCTCTTTCGAGCATGGGGACAGGGTTCGCCGCAGCAATCCTAGAGTTCTGTTGGCCTTGTGTAGGATGTTCTGGCAATGAGTGCCCCAGCGAAGGTCTTTTGATACAGAAACTCCTAGGTATTTGTACTGTTCTACCCTTGGGATGATCTCGTTGAGCAGGTTGTATTCATGGATGCTAGGCTTGTGCTTTCTTGTAATAGTGAGGACTGCACATTTCTGGATGTTGAATTCCATGAGCCATTTGGTGGACCAATCTGCCAAGGTTTGTAGGTCTTGTTGTAGGATTCTGTGGTCGTCCTCGGATGAGATGTCACGATAGATTACACTATCATCGGCAAACAGGCGCATTCTGGACTGGATGTTTTCAGTGATGTCGTTGATGTAAAGCAGGAACAGAGTTGGGCCGATCACCGATCCTTGGGGTACTCCAGATGTTACTGACCTCCACGATGATCTTGATCCATTCACTGCTACTGCTTGCTGCCTGTTTGAGAGGAGTGCCATTATCCAGCGGGATGTGTCTCCGGTAATACCATAGTGTTGTAGTTTGGTATGAAGGTGTTGGTGGGGTACACGGTCGAATGCCTTCCGAAAGTCCAGGAAGACGACATCGGTTTGACCTCTCATTTGAAGGGTGTGTGCCCAGTCGTGAGTAGCTGATATGAGTTGACTTGTTGTGGAGAGCTTCTGCCTGAATCCATGTTGTTTATCTGTTAGGATGTTGTTTGATGATACATGTTTGGAGATGTGGCTCAGGACAACATGTTCCATCACTTTGCAACAGATGCAGGTCAGCGAGATAGGTCTGTAGTTGGAAGGATTGCACTTATCACCTGACTTGTGGATGGGTGTCACAAAGGCCTGCTTCCATGGTTTAGGGACGATGCCAGTGTTGAAGCTCTGCTGAAACAAGAAGGCCAGGGCTGGAGCAATCTCATGGGCAATCAGCTTCAGGAGTCTGGGAGATAACTCATCTGGTCCACTTGCTTTTGTTGGGTTCAGCTGTAATAGCTGCTTCTCAACTCCAGGACGATGGACGTGGAGATGACCAATCTTTGCGTAGGGAGAGGGCCCGTTCATGTGTGCCTGCTGGTTTTGCTCCTTGGTAAAGACAGATTGGAAGTATGAGTTCAAACATTCTGCCTTGTCTTTGTCAGAAGCGTACAGCTTGGAATCGTTGCGAAGGGGAGGAATTCCAATGTTCTCAGATCTTTTCAGTTTAACGTAAGACCAGAAGGACTTGGGGTTTTCAGTGAGGCTGTTACCAATCACGTTGTTGATGTATTCTTGGTGTGCATGGTTCACTAGTTTGTCAACTTTGTTGCGATACTGTCTATATGCATGCCATGATGAGGTGCTGGGCAGATTCCGCGCTTTTTTGAACAGCCTATCTCTCTTCCGCATATGCCTTTTCAAGCTGGAAGTAATCCAAGGGAGGTGGAATCTGCTCTTTGTCATTTTAGATGGGACAAAATCTAACATGCATTTATTAAGAAAACTAGATATCGCAGTCCAATTTTCATCAACTGAGTTGAGTTCTGGAGATGACAAGAGAAAATTTCTGGTGAAATTGTCGACTGCATCTTTGAGCCCTTTCTCATCTGCCTTATGAAACTGGAAGACTTTCCTCTGTGGCTTGGGAACAGTTCTGGGGTTACCCGAGAAGGTAAATGACACGATGTTGTGGTCCGAGATGCCTGGATGGACACATACCTCTGACACCAGTCCAGGATTTGAGGTTATGACAAGATCCAGGATGTTGCTAGACTCTGGCCGTGTAATGTCCCTGACGAGTTGCATCAGAGAATGCTCAAGCAAGAGGTCCAGTAGATGCTGGTGGTAGCTCGCAGTAGGGGGGCATGACGTGGTGTAGGATGACCAATTGATGTCAGGGAGGTTGAAATCACCTCCAATGATGATGTTCGCGTGGCTACGACGATGTTTGGTCATGAGTTTGGACAAAGACTGGTGAAGTTCATCTAAGCTTTGTTTCCGGTTACTAGGTGGACGGTAAAAGCTCGCTATGTACAACGGTTTTGCGTTAGTAAACTGGATGTTGCACCAGATGAGCTCGCAATCCACATCAAACTCTGGGCAGTTGGTGACAATCAGAGATTCATGTACTGCAACAAATACACCACCTCCATGCTGGTTTCTATCCTTGCGGAAGACGTTGTAGCTTCTAGGAAATATGTTATGGGTGGGTATGCTGCTATCAAGTTTAGATTCGCAGCCAAGGTAGATCTAAGCTTGAGGTATTTGAGATGAGGTGCCTCCGGAACATCCTTGGAGTTCACCTAATGGACAGAATAAGGAACGAAGAGATCAGGCAGAGGCTGAACATCCCAAGCACCATATGTGAAGAAGTAACAAAACGTCGCCTGAAATGGTTTGGCCATGTGGTACGCATGCCGCATCACCGCCTACCATACCAAGCATACCAGAATGATTGTGACGCACGCAGACCACGGGGACGCCCTCCTACGAGATGGAAGGACCAAGTTCGGTGCGATGTGGGTCTATCCCTACAAGAGGCAGAACATCTAGCCCAGGATAGAGCAGAATGGAGCAGGATTTCTCGTAGGGGAGCAAGGGGACACACCGTCCTATGCACCTAAGTCAAGTCAAGCATTGATAAAACAACAGTGTACCCTCCTTTTGTTGTGAGAACGGTGTTATGAATGATGTTCAGTCGGTCATGCGTGAATGTCAGTGGCGTTTTATCATTGTTTTGAGGATGAAATATACCTTTATTATTTTGAGGTGGTGCAATAACAATTGTGTATGTTGTTAGGAAGATGTAGCGTGTTTTATTGACTGATTGAGAAATTATCATTATGTTTGACCATATTAATGCCTTTTGCAAGATTTCACTTTTGATTTTGTAATGCACATTCCATGATAAAAAATTTCATATTATTGTGAAGGGGAGAATACAAGCTGTCCAATGGTAACACATTTATGAACGGTAATAAAGTAATAAGGGAAATATGAGCGCTCAAACTTGAATTGCGGAACTTTTTGTGAGGGTTTATAGTCCAGACTTCACATGACACGAACTTACGCCAGCTGATGATGAAAGTGGAATACAAATCTCTCGAAAACAGCTATAATTACATTTTATTATTGCGTATACAGATTATTCTATTATATGATATTGAATCATGCAAATAGATGTGTCTATACCCTTCTATGTCGTGTAATTTCCCGAGATGTTTTCGTAAACATGTTAGCCTGGCAGCTAGCGCAGAGTGATTGTAGGTGACTATAGTTCAGGTTATGTACGTATATAGACATGACAGTGAATCTTGAGCATACCTTTGCATTTTATGATGTCATGCAGTCCAAAGAACGGTGCATATGTAATTAATATTCGCAATTAAATAGTACTAGTAGTAGAAGTCTTTTTAGTGACTTTACTGAAGAATGAATTTCTTGGTATTTTCCGTCTCGTCCTCTTCATTATATCTCTCCTACATCCCCATCGTCATCATCATAATCAAAATCATCATCATCATCATCATCATCACTATCACTATACAAATGACATTATATTTTGTGGAGCTGTTTATATGAACTTTGATGTCTACATTTAGTAGCAGTTCCTCCTGAAGATCAGGCATTGTGATGATAATACTTAGCGTTCTGGTGGTATATATACACATACACATACAGTAGGCCTACACAAAGCCCACGGGCTTGGGAGCGCTCTCATGCGCTTAGCTCTTCACACATGTTACGTCATTATTCGTACCCCCACACAGCGGGCTGACCAAGAGCGAATAACGGGTCGAAATGTCATCACTTTAGAAAACAGATTAATCAATTATGTGACGATTTTTGACAAATATATATATGAATTATTAGGAAGAATGTAACATTTCCTTTGCGATGATGCCAAAATTATTTAGGTTACAAGCATTTTTAAACCTTCGCTCAGGTACTTTAACGAACAGACTCACTTGCCTTTAAATACATTATAAACTAGCCTGTTGTATTTTTGCTTGATTATCGGTCAAATAGATGGTAATGTTTAAACTGAAATAAAGTTCTACCGGTCCCAATATGTGTCTCGTCTTGAGGAGGGGAGCCTATACAGTCACAAGATGCCTTAGCTCAGTGATCACGATTTATACAAAATTGCATTCAAATGTGGAAACGAAATATGATTAGCTCATGCATTTCGCTGATCTTTAAAATTCTACCTTTACACAAACGTCAACTCGTCCATACTTTTGCAGCCATCTGCAACACTATTGGATATCTTAACATAAAACTTCTGGAGACGATGATGTCGTACACCAACCATCTAGTCTCACAGATACGTCTCAAATAGATGGTAATACATACTTTGGAATAAAGTCGTACCGGTCCCACTATCAAAATACATTTGTTCTAACAATAGTATTGTGTTTACCAATAGTAAGATTCACTAATTGTATATTGCATCTTAGGGTTAATCGAATAGACTCATTTGCCTCTTAATGAATTATTAAAGGGATCTATTAACTTTGTTGACATGTGCAAACAGTGATGAATGGTTGATGCAATGTATATTTTTGTTTTCTGATATGTCCACAGGGTATTGTGTGAAAACGTCAAGTCAAATGGACGTTGCATGGCCGAGTAATGAGCAAAAATGCAAAGTGATATTCACTTACTCACTGCACTCACTTTGTACACGGTATTGAAAATCCAACGGATAATTTATTATCTGAACAATTCAATCGTTCATCGCTTTGTAACGAAAGCGAAATTTGAAAAAACCGAAACCTGTCCCATGATTTTATTGTTAATACGAATACAACAATGTATGAGGGAACCGCTAGATTTTAAATTTGATTTTGAGGATTTGGACAATGTTACTAAGTCCCTTTAACTAGCATGCTGCATTTCTGATTGATAATCGGCCAAATTGACTTTAGAATGTTCCCACTTCACTCACTGGACATAACACATCAATACAATACACATTTATCAACCATGTTCATGTGCTTAGCAGATATGTAGAAGTCATATTTGCAATATATCAGTTTTGTAATGTTTGTTTTTGTAGAAATGCGAGACAAAACAATATTGCTTCCTAACACATGTCCTCATGCAGATTGGGGATCAACCCCTGGTCGACATTGTGATTACAAGACACGTGTCATGATTGAATAATTGATTATCATAATTGAATGTCGGGCCGATGTCATTAAGCTGACATAAAAATGACGTCTCAAATGAAACGGCGCGCCAATATCTCGGCAATGTCGAAACTAATAGCAATTTAAGCGGTCGGTAAAGGGTTGTTAAATTAATGTCGGGCGGATGTCAATAAACCAACAAGAATATGACATTTCAAATATGACATTAGGCCAATGATGTACCAATGTCGGAAAATAGCAATTTAAGAGGTCGGTAAATGGTTGTTAAATTGATGTCGGGCCTACCGGTATATCATTAATAGGACATCAATATGACATCTCAATATTACGTCAAACCGATATCCTGCCGATGTCAGAATCGGCAACTGCAATGAAACAAGTCGGGAAATAGTCATTAAATCGATGTTGAGCCAATGTCAATAATCCGACATAAATATGCCATCTTCAATAAGACGTCGGCCTAATATCGCAACGATGTTGGAACTGGTAGCAATTTAGGAGGGCGGTAAATTATTGTTAAATTGATGTCGGGCCAATGTTATTAATTCGACATTAATATGACATCTTAAATATGGGTGCCGGACAACTCGGCCAACGGATAACTCGACCCTTACCAACTCGGCCAACGTCCCCTACATACTCGGCCAAACCGAGTTGGTAGAGGTAGGGTCTGAATTCGGACAACTCGACCCCTTTTATTTTTGTTTATTTATAATTTTGTTTTCTAAGTAAAAAGTAATGAAATGGGAGGAAAAGGTCTTCATGGGCATCATGTGTAAATTTTGTTACGGGAAATAAAGTATTTGTGGAGATAATTTGATTTTTGAAAGGTCATACTTCTGGTGTGTTTTTTTTCCTGGTCGCCAAGATTTTGTCACGTGACATCCTCCGCACTCGACACTCTTGGTAAGTCGATTTGTGTCTAATTTTCAATCAATTCGCCTTGAAACAAAATATTTCATAACTGTTCGCTTAAAGTGGAGTTTTGCGAGTCCCAAGCTGTTAATTTGTTTTGACATGAACTCTTTAACTTACATTTTCAAGCACAAAACTCTCCTAATCGCGAGTGGCTTCAAGCACAGTTCGTATGCCGTGCAGTGGCGCCGTGGTGCCCTAAGCTACAGGGCGGCCTCGCATCGACAAGCCCGCCCGCCGCAGCGGCCTGCCCTTGTTCTGGGACTACGCTACGCTATGTTCGCAAGTGGGTCGTATTGACCGAGTATTTTTGTATGAAATTCTCTTTTTTAAAGACCAAATTACAGTCCCCTCTTTTTAAGACCAAGGTGGAACCCCACATTTTCATATTTGATGGGCGATTCTTTGGATTTAGTTTCTGGTGGCCATAATAAACAACAAATTGAGTGGGTAAGGCCAGTAAAAATTTACTGCCAAGTTCACAACAGACGTGCATAACTTGCCTTGCATGCCCTGCATGCCTGTTGCTGCGAATGTGTTAGCAATGAGTGTTATACTCTTTCTAGTGCAGTGCATGGTTGAGTTATTTTTCTGAATTTGTAACAAATTATAATAAATGCATACAATAGATGGCAAACAAATTGCAAAATAAAAGATGGAATTTGTCTGACATTTTGTCCCCCCACAGTAACCAAGACAACAATGGCGCGGTGTACCCTGCAAGTGATTTGGGGGGGGGGGGGGGGGGGGTGGGGGGGCATATGTATCGCGATTTATTGGAGGCAGATAAGATTATGTTTGATTGCTTTTGCAAATTATTTGGGGGAGGGGGGCACGTGGAGCATGTGTCCCCCTCCAATGAAACCTGTAACTGTGCCACCGCAAGACAATGACGTAGCGTGGGCAGTTGGACGGTGAGCACCAAATATTAGAGAGGGGTGCTACATTGAGAAGGCGAGGCAACCTAGTAGGGGGCAGGGCGTTCTTCATGTTTATTATTTTGTCACATGTATTTAACATTTATTTTGTATTTTCTCACATTTTCAATTAAGTCCCCCACATTTGATAATGTGGCGGTCAAGTAACCAAGACAATGATGTAATGTGGAACCATATTTGGGGCAGCGTACATCAGAGAGGAGGTAATTAGTGATAGAGCTGGGAGCAGGGTATACTTGATCTCATGTCATCAAGATTAATGTTAAAAGCAAATAGCATTTGGAAATTTGGAGAAAAAAACTAGATACTAATTAAACAATATTGTTAAAATAGCATTAAAATGCCTTTATGTAGTAAAATCTTAACCTATCTCTATCATAAGATGCAGATAATGTCAGTTGATTTTTGTTTACATGGCATGGGTTAGCTGTATATATAGTCTAGTGGCTAAGCGTCAAATTTCTCGATTATCATTACTTGCGGAAGAAAATCGCCATTTTGGGTACAGGGCTTCCTGAAGAAATGAACATTCTTAGCGTAGGAATACTCTTCAAATATTTCATTTAAAGAGATAGTTGAGTATTGGTCAAACTTAACTTTAGTAACAAAAACCTGCACATTATGGTACAAAGTAATACTTATAACTTCACCATGCTCGAAAAGTATACACAATTACTAACGACTTAGTAAAACCCCTTTTTTCATTCAAAAAGAGCCGTACAACTCGAGAGGGCGCTATTTAAAAAAAATCATTTGTTTTAGCCTTTTTTCATACAAAATTGTGCATTTAAAGATTTGTTAAAATAATGATTCAATAGAGATATCATCAACGAATTTTTAAAAACCTATTCTGATTTTTTTCAAAGTAGTTTTCGAGCATTTTTTGAAATTTGTCTAAAAAGTCTAAATATCGCCCGGTGAAGAACATTATGAATAAAAATATATTTATGGATATTTCAGCTGTTTAGGCATAAAACATGTTTCAAATTGCTCTTCATACAATTACAGACAACTTAGGATACAGACGGCCCTTTAAAAAATTCTAGGAAAAAAAATTTAGGCAAAACTTAAATTTCTCCTTGATTTGCTGTATCTGTTCACAGATATTTGTGGGTGTGCCGGAGCCCCCAATTAGGGTAAAATATAATTGATATGATGTAACACAAGTGCCATTTTGGGCACAGGGATTCCTTAGGAGTTAGGACGCACTGAACAATATGAGGGTAGGGGCCCTCAGCTACATTTCTATATTATAAGTGTTTGGGAGGAGGGGGGGGGGGGGGGGGGGGGGGTCATACTGAGCCCCAGCATTAACCCTAATCCCACTGGGGAGGGGGGCCATTTTGGCCCCCCTGTTGTTTTTTTCGACGTGCATCTAGACCGATTGGAATTTCACGTTAAAACTTCATGACTTTTTTCTATCAAGTCTCCCGCATGTTTGGATATATGATTCACCCCGGTCGGACATGTAGAACTGATTTTAGAGGTCGATAATTGCTCAACCGTCACAAAAAAGTGTAATTTTTGTACAGGTTTCTATGTAATTCATATATCCGATGCCATGTAAACTCCAAATCTGTTATAATTGTTACATTGAATTATTATTTGGATTATTTCTTTGTTGTTAGTTTAATTCATACACTTCAGAGATAAATTCTTCTAAAATAAACAAAACAATACAAACAATAAAATACATAAGAATGAAGACAATGTGGGTAAATCCGGGAATACTAATTTAGCATAAATATGTAAATTAGTGATATTTTTTGATGAATTACATCATTTGAAAGTATTTTCGCAGAAAACTTGAAGAAATCCTATAATTTCTCTTGATTTAAGTTGAAAATCACAATTTCCCCCAAATTCGTCAAACATTTGCATAAACAAAAAAATTATGGTCCAATTTGTTTTCTTTTTTCTTCAAATCCTTATTCTACTTGACTTGTTTTACTTGTTGCCGAGATATCAGGGGGGGGGGGGCAAAATGGCCCCCTCCCCCCCCCTACCCACCCCCCCCCCCCCCCCCCCCCCCCCAGTGGACTCAAGTCCCCAAAATAACCCAGTGGGATTAGGGTTAAAGAGATAAATGACTAAGTAAAAAGCCTTTTGTTTTGTTTTCAATGGTATTTATTTTCTTCATTCCTTACATACAAACAATAACAAAGTAATCAACACATACAATAATCAGCAGATTAACATAATGTACATCATTTGATTTTGGTATATGACCATTTTAATTTATTACAAAATAATTGACAATACTGATCAGCATGAATTTTAATAAAAACATGCATATATAATTGTTGAGGTAATTTGATCTAACAAATATAACTTTTCCAAAAAAAAAATTGATATCTAATTCTCCATCTCTATTTGAGTGGGTATTTTTATTTTAAAATTGTTTCCATAAAGGGGGATCCCAAGAAAAATACGTTGTATTTGAATAATTTCGAAAATATTTAAACCCTTTCTTTGAAATTCCTCATTTGATTTTATATTGCCTTCCCCTCCAACAATATGATGCAACTTATAAAAAAATATTTTTAAGGGAGTGCCCCTCTTTACCAAAAGTGCCAAAATGCTTCAAATTTGGTACAGATCTGCATTATACTTGAATTATGCTGCGTATGAAATTTCATAGCCGTAGGTGCCATCATTCATAGCGATCACTGCTGTTGTGCAGATCTCTCTCGTTGTGCAGATCTCTCTCGTTGGTGGCGCTATCTATTATGGGTGGTGGGCATCACATCACCGATCTCGATGCATCACATTCATACTACATACACCACATACACAGCGAACGTAGAGGGAGCTAGACAAATTATTGTGAGGTTCGGTTATTAAACCGTTCGTCCAACATTTTATTAATCTATAGGTAATAACACAAATCATAAAATTCATAACTCCACCAAAATACATTGTCAAGTCTAATCTTTTCAGAATAAATTTTAAAAATCATGATCTATAATATTTGAGTTTAATATGGCAACTTATATTTTTTGGGCTTGCAAAAGAGGGGCACTCCCTTTTAATAGTTGCTCATCAAAAGGAACA
>JBAMJV010013810.1:0-22172 GCA_037951105.1 Echinarachnius parma | reverse complement strand
AAGATAGAAGAAGATGAGTGAGAGTGATTATGATTGTAAGTAGTAAGGATGGATGATTAGGATGAGGATGGTTGAAAGAAGTGGGGGGAGGATGGTGAGTAGGTGTGTTTGGGTATGTGGGTGAGAGAGGGGTAGAATTGGTTGAGTGATATGAATGGATGGATGAGAGAGATTTTTTATTAGTGTGTTTGTTGTGTTGTTTGGTTGGTGTTGTGTGAGGTGATTATAAGTATGTTGTGTGTTTGGGGATGAGTTGTAAAGTTAGAGTTATTAGTAGAAAAGTGTATGTATTTAGGATGAGGATGATTGATAAGGTAGGTAGAGGTAAAGGAAGGGAGTGAAGAAGAGTGAGGATAATGGAGAAGAGGATGAAGAAGATAGAGTTAGGGATGGGGGTTTTGGGTGTAGGATTGTTAGTAGATGAGTTGGAGTTGTGGTTATTGGGGGTGATTTTGTTTTTATAGGTTTGGTGGGTTTGGGGTAGATATGGGAGTTTGTGGATATTGGGTGTTGTGGATATAGGGGGTTAGGTTAGGAGGTTGTGGTTAGGTAAGGTTTGATTGTAGGGGAAGGATTTGGGGGATTGGAGATAGTTTGGTAGTGTGTATATTATGTGGGGAAGTGTGTGGGGGATTTGGTATGGGGGTTGGTATTGTAGGGGGGGGTTTGGTTTAGGGGGGGGGGGGTTGGATAGTGTTGTGGTTGTTGTTTGTAGAGGTGGGGGGGTATTGTTTATTGTTGGGTTTGTTTTTTTTGGAGGGGTGGGGGGTATGTTAGAAATGTGGGGGGTGGAAAATTGGAGTGGTATGGTGAATTGAGAAGTTTGGTGTTATGTTTTAAGTGGTTTGGGGGATGGGAATATGGGAGTTTGGAAGGGGGTGAGGGGGATGATGTGGGGGTGGTGGATGTTAGAGGAAGATAGGGATGTGATTAGATGGTGTTTGGGGATGGATGAGAGAGGAGAGTAAGGGGAATGAGAATGATGTTGTGAGATGTGTTTGAAGGGGGAGGGGGGTGTTTAGGTGGTGTGGGATTAGATGTGTAGTTATTGTTGATTATTGTGGGGGGAGGAGGGGGGGGGGGATGGAAAGGGTTTGTTGATGGTTGGTGTATTTGTGGGTTTGAGGTTTAGAGGAGTGGGTAGGTGGTTAAGGGATGAAGGAGAATGTGGTGAGGTATTTGGTAGGGGGAGGAGATATGGGGGTGGATGTTGATTGTTAGAGGTAATGAGATTATTAAAGTTGGAGGTTGGAGGGTATTGTAGGAGGGAATGTGGAAAGGGAGGGATAGGTTGGGGGGGGATTAGTGGAAGAATTGGGAGATGAGTGATTGGTATGAGGTTAGGAGTTATATTATGAAGATTGGTAGGATAGTGTGGATGAAGAGTGAGAAGGGAGGAAGAGAAGTTTGTGATAGTATGAGTGGTTGTATGATGGGTGGTAGATAGTAGGAGTTTGTTTGTAAGGGGTTGAGATTGAGGGTAGAGATTGGGGGGGAGTTGGGGGTTGTATAGGTGATATGGTAAGGGATGATGTTGAGGTGGATTAGTGAATAGTTGAGAGGGGTTGGGATTGAGGAGTGATAGGAGTTTGTGGTAGATTGAATGGGTGGGGGATTAGGGGTGAGATGTAGTAGGGTATGAGAGGGGGTGATTATGGTAGAGGGGGATGGGAGGTAGGATGTAAGGGGTAGTTAGGATTTTAGAGTTTTAAGTGGGGTTGTTAGGGTTTTAGGTTGAGAGTGGGGGGGGATGTTAGGTGGATGGTGTTATGGGAGGGGTGGTAAATTGGTGTGTAGTTAGGGGTATTTGAGGTTGTTATGGTGGAATGTTGGTGTGGGGGTTATGTAATAGGGATTTGTTAGTGGTGGGATTTTTTAGGTGGGGGTAGGGTGGGTGAGGAGGTTGTTATTGGGGTAGGTATATTGATTGTTATGTTTAGGGTTGTAGTTGGAGGGGTTAGTGGGTATGTTGGGTTGTTTTAGAGTGTTTTGTTATTGGTGGTGATGTTAGAGTTGGTTTTTGTGGTGTGGGGAGGGTGGGGTGGTGGTGGGTAGGGGTGTTGGTTTAAGTTGTGGTGTGATTTGATGTGGTTGGGATGGGTGTGGTGTGGTTGGTGATTTGTTTGTGGTTGTGTTTAGTGTGTATTGTTGTATGGTATAGTGTTAGACATGTGTTAGACTAGTTAGACAAGATTTTTGCAATCCATGAGTAATAATAATGAGTATAATAAATGTAATACAATATTAATATTCCCAGTAAGCCAGTTATATCTATTTTTCTTTCTTTCTTATGTTTGTCTTTAATATCACTCTGCCTACGCCTTTTACAATGTAACCTTTACAGATTCTCCTGAGTAACTGTTACCAAGTACCAACTATGGAATGTATAATTAAGACAATATCATTGCTGGTATTATACTGCCCCCTTTACTTTAAATATAACTTTTTTTTTTTTTCCTAATTATTTTTTTTTCTTTTACATCTTCTCTCATATTATGGACCATACTGCTGATTATTTTCTAAAATTTTTCTTGTTACTCCAGTAAGAATTTACAGTAAATTCGCAGTTTTGAACAATGAATTAAGAGTTTGATTTAAATGTGCAGTAATCATGTAATTTAATGTATAAAATCAGTATTTATGAAATGTAAATTTTTTAGTTATGCAAGGTGACCTCCAAAAACGGCACACAAGAGTTTTGCTATATTTATGTCACAAGAGTATTTCTTATCTAAAAATAAATGCTTTTTCAGAAAAGGACACTAAAGATCATCAATTTTGGTTGAGCAGTTTTGCTTCTACGCTTCTTTAGCAAAAGGAGTTAAACAAATTATAGTGTTTCATGTAAGTCACAAGCCGACCACAGAGTTTGGACGGCGTGCTTGGTGCTTACCTAGCTGTGAAAAAGTGTCCGTTCGGATTCAGTTGCCTTTGAATGAATACTGGTTTCCCAGCTGTATACATGTAGAACAATTTGCAAAAGTGAGGTAATTTGGCTGAAGAAGTATCATAGCTACAAACTATTACTAATTCTTAGTATTCAGTATTAATTCCATCGTCAGATTTGTCTGGTTTGGTACTTTGGTTACTTATTCACTGAAGATTACTAATTTGTGTTAATAGAAACACCATGTAGTTCCATGCAAAACATGCAAGTATTACGGATTTCCAACAGAATCATTACTTATTTCTTCTTTTGTTAGCAGATATGTGTAAGCAAAACTATTTACAGCCATGGTCACAAATCCCTTTACGAACATTGTACGTACGATTCATTTTGTATGGCTGCAATATGGTATAAAAGTTGTTCGTACAGCATTCGTAAGGGCATGTGTTACCAAGGCTTAACCAATATCTTTGTGTTTCACTTTCTTCAGCATAAAATACACTAGTTAACAGATAAGGCTAATAAGGAATTTCTGACATGCAGGAATTAAAAATCAACCGTGCTGCTTTTTTCTGGGCTAGGCCTATATAAACCTGGATTGCAATGAGTAATTTAACCCTATTAACTTTGATAACTTTATCCCATGAAGTTGTATATTTTATATTGTAATTTTCAGTTTTATTTATTTGTTTTATTTACGATAATTTGTCATTGTTACCTTAATTGATGTATGTATAAAATGAATTATAAGTTTGATACAAAAGTGTAGTTATCATACCAAATTGTATTTCTGATATTTATGAAAAAATTCTTATTTCTTTCGTCAAGTTTGATAGAACTTTACAATCAGGATGGAAGCACATCGTGTTTTATACAGTCTGTATAAAAAAAACATGGTACAGTCAGGAAAACAAATTATCTAGGTATGATCTTTGTTGAAAATGTATGTGTATTTGGTATCATATTAAAGCAGAATGATAGCTCTTTCTTTTGCTTTTTAAATCATATCATTTACTTTTGTAAATCAAGAGTTATGCTACGTTTAGTGCGGCAAGACAATATCCCATTTGTGCCACTTTACGTATTCATCAAAGAAATTGTCATGAAAGTTTCAACGACAAAACAATTACTTTGTGAGGACAAAGATGGAAGAAATTACTGAAGCATCTTTTACTATGATATCTATTACTTAGTAGCACACGTACAAACACACACGAACACAAGCATACACGCGCACATACTTTAGTTTTGTACGTATGTCACACACTCACATTGGCTTGTGGGTGTATGTATGTTTGTGTATGTGTGTATGTGTGTACGCACAAACGCACCATTCGTACACCACACACGCTCATTAGTGTATATATGTACGTGTGTGTTTGTGTTTGTGTATGTGTTACTAAGTATTATATATAATTCTGGAAGATGCTTTGGCGGATTTTGGTCAGTATTTTCCTCATAATTATCTATTTACAGCAATAATACTATTCCATTGTTTAAACCTTCATGACAATTTCGACGATAAATACAAAAAGTGGCACAAACGGGATTTTGCCTAATCGCTTAAAACGTGGCATAACTCTTGATTAACAAAAGCAATAAGTATGATTAAAATAGCAACATAAAGAGCATTACTTCGCTTTAATATGATATAAAATACTTATACTTACGAACATTTTTTATATTAAAAAATATATATTTTCTGACTGTACCATTCTTTTTGATACACACTGTATACTCCGCTAAGTTCAGTTGCTACATTTGATTTATGTTTGCTTGTAGCAGTATATATAATTTGTCAAAGGAACTTTTTGTTCAATTGTATATATGTACAGGTCCAGGGTTTATATTGATTCTTTATATGTTTTGATTTATATTATTGTGAAATAAATGTACATTTCAATTTAGATGAAATAAACAAATTTACACCAACAGAAAAAGTGTATCAACTCGTTTTCTTTTAAGTGTTTTCTTTTAAATCCATCATGGATTTATTTTGAAATAAATCCATCATGGATTTATTTTGAAATAAATCCAAGAAAGATTTAAAATCAAGACTTTAATATTTAAATCCATGATGGACTTATTTTAGAAATAAATCTAAGAAGATTTAAAAAGTAGTCGTGAAAGATTTAAATTATAAATCCAATAGACTTAAAATTTAAGTCCTACATGGACTTAAAATTTTAAGTCTTAGGATAGATTGATTTTAAGTCCTATGGTTTTGTCACTCTCCTGAGTCCACTTGGACTTAAACAAATAAATCCTTTGGACTTAAAAATAAGTCCTAGAAATTAAGAGAGTAGTACAGTTTTGGAAAGGCTGAGCTTTAGTTACCAAAACCTGCATAATAACAATACAAACTTATAGTTATAACTCCACCATGCTCGAAAGGTATATATAAAATTACAAACGACTTATCAAAAAGCCTGTTATCATTCAAAAAGAGCCATTAAAACACAAGAGGGCGCTCTCTAACTAAAAGCATTGGTTTCAACCATTTTTCATACAAAATTATGCATGTGATGTTTTGTTAAAATAATGATTAAATAGAGAGATCATCAACAACTATTTTAAAACCTCTTTTGAAAATGTTTAAAAAAGTGTAAAATTTTTTTTTATTTAAAAAAAATCATCGAATGTATCTGGGCCCCAGATTGATTATGATCGGATATATTTACTGATATTTCAGCCGTTTCTGAACCGATTTTGATCAAATAAAGTTTATTTTGCCATTAAAATTGTTTGCTCTTTCAAACTTTACACTCAGTTTCTTATTATCTCACCAAAAATTATTCCGTGCAGCGCCCTCTATACCAAAACTGAACTACCCCTTTATATAGTCACGTTAAAGGTTACATTTAGTAGAAAGGATAAAGGTGGGTCGTATAGATCTGTAGTTGTCATCATAGGGATTAAAAGAATAGGAAATCTCAATAATCAATTATTACATTGTATTCATTATACAGAAATTAAAAACATGTCACGCAATCCCGTATACCCAAAATAAATCGAGAGAAGAGTATACTGGAATTTAAAAAAGGTTGGTGAAAGCATGGATTGTACTAGTACAATCCATGGTGAAAGGGAATGAACATCAAATGTCAGTTTCAACCGGTAAATCTAGCATTTCGGAGCCTCTTTCCCATTAACTGCAGTGTCGTATACTGTTAGAAGAGGCCAGCAGTGTTTGTCAGTGCAGTTAATGCAAAAAGAGGCCCAGAATGCGCGAGATTTATCGGTCTAAGGTCAGTAACATCTGTCAAGATTAATGTATTTATCGAAGGTCGATAATTTAACCAAAGCGCCCCGGCGTAAAAAATCTTGAACATCCAACAAACAGAAGAAAGGCGCCCGAAATGGCATTGGTCATGAGTTCTTCGCAATTCAATAACCTTTGAGGTAGCCTTCTTTGAAATTTAATCACGGCCTTAGTTGTGTAATAACTTTGAATCCTTTTAACAAAAAATCACCTCTTACATGTCTTACGGGGAAGGCTGCGACGCATGATAAAAACAGTCATGGATTGTAGAAAAGGTGGAATTAAAGGATGAAGTTGCACACGCATAAATCTGTCATCACTTTCCCAATAAACTAGTACAAGTAGTAAACAGCCATAGAATCGAGAATTGAGAACGTATATATATATACGTTACATTTTTACCGATGAAAAGTGGGTCGCGTATACAAGGAAGGATAATCAATGAAAGGCATTATGCAAGATTGTGCGAGTGGGAATAACTGGAGAGGTTTGTACGTTTCATGTCTGTCATCGTCGATTAATGTAATTATGAAAGGTCGATAATAATTCCGATTTTAACAGAAATGGAGAAAGGTGATTAAGGGGGTGAGATAGGAAAATTTCGTAACCCCTTGCCTCCGGGAACTTGGTGATTCATGTATGTATACTATATGGGGATTTCAGAATCTAGTAAGGAACGGGTTAACAGCCACTGAATAGCTCTAGGAAAGTTCACCACGACACGAGGTAACAAGAGCATTCAAAGTTCTTCAAGAAATAAAGGAGTAATTATTGTCGAATTACCCTTCAAGTGATACATTAACTTCTTAAGAATCTCCAAAAGTGATATTTGATATTTCAATCATACACCAATATCATCGTAAGATCCTGAATGATATGAATATTAAGTTTCATAGGAAAAAGAAAATTGTTTACCTGGTGAAAAAGCAAACAATTATTTCAGATTTTATCACCTACTATTAATTCTTCTGTTACAATATAAGCCAAACAAAAAGGTTCAAAAGAAGCGCGAAATCTCCAGGTGATTTTCGATAAATTTGACAAAGTTAATGATCACTTTAAATCTTGAAACCTACATGTGACGTATATATGCCTGGTTACTATGATGAAATAAGTGCTGATAATTTGTATTATATTTAATCAACATTGTAATTTTACGTCCAGTATTTGAGGTTTGTATCAAAACAAAAACACATTTTAGTATATAAAGGTCAATGTAAATACATAAACAAACGGGGGAAGGGAGGTAGAGGCAATGGCCCCACCCCTCAAGCTGTCCTCATCCCGGCACATAATTGAAAAAACACAAAACCATGTTTATATATTTTATTTCACGTTATCCCTTGTCCCTAACTTGAGAAACATCTCCACACCCATACCCTACCCCCATTTGCCTTGCCTCCTTCTGCATGGTTCGATTCTGCCTGATCATTGCAAATATGTTTACAGAATAGTAACAGTATGCCATACATTATGTTTTGTACTGAAATAAATTGATTCAAACATATAGGGAAACTGACCAAGAATATATTGTGATTAAAAGTGAGCAAAGAAAAATGGGATTCCAACGGGATTCGAACCCGAGACCTCCGGATTGCTAGACCGGTGCTCTACCGACTGAGCAATCCCATTTTTCTTTGCTCACTTTTAATCGAAATAAATTGAGTGCAGTAAGCCTGAATTGCATGCTTGTGAAAATGTTCATTCGAGAATTTGACAGGTGCCATTGTAAAGGCCTCGTCAGGAATAAAGTTCTCATTAGCAAACAACCCCAAACTATATACCAAACGTTCCCAGAAATATGAATCATGGAATAAAACGAAGCAGCTCAAAAATAAAATATGAATGACGAGATTAATTGTTCATAAGAAAGGTAAGAAAACAAACCTCTGCCAATGGGCATGCTGCGACGAGAGAGAATGACCTGCTTATACAACAATGAACCGAACCTGGATTGTATTTCAATTATGTTTGTTGTACATGTTATACATGGTTAAAGTTTCTTTTCATTCGTAATTCTATAACCTTTTGTGACAGTTTTCTCCATCTTGGTTTACCCTTGTTCCATTTCCCGGGGCGATTAATTTCACCCGACTTGTTTCTGTGCATCCCCCAGATGATGTCCCGTGTCCCGTAGTAGAGCTGATGGCAGGGGCGTCGATCCGTTTTTGTGATTGGGGGGGGCGAAATTTGAAAAATTTTCCGGAGTGACCACTGAGATAGCTAAAAGCCCTACATTGGCATGCCAGGAAGTTTTATTATGCGCTCATTGAAAGTGTCTTGATGGCTTGAAGACCTGACTTTGGGGACAATAATGGGGGTCCAGGGGGCGGAGCCCCCGGAAGCTTTTAGATTTCAGACATTTGCAACTCCTATCATGGGTGTTAAAATTGTATAACATAGTGAACCTACTCGTAAGGAATTTTTAAAGGGCATAGCGAGAAAAGATTGAGCATTGCATGAGATGAATCCACGTGATCATGTATACTATAGAGCCATCGATATAGTCTAGGGCATTGGACTCCCATGAAACTAAGCAAGGGCGTCAACAACTTCTCAAAAGTGGAGGAGAGACATTGCGAGGAAGCGAAGCGACCGAGCGGGGGAGGGTGTGGGAGGGGGTGTCCCCCTCCCACAGTAGGGAGCTTTTGTATTTTTAGGCGTGAAATTGTGCGATTTGGTGCACACCTTAGACAGAAATTTCACGTAATAATGAAGTATATAGGTATGAAACCAAACATACATAATGACAAAAGGAGGGGGACAATCTCTTCCACTTTCAAATGTGGGGGGACATGATATCCCAATTTGATTTGCGTTCAACGCATATGGACCGAATTGACTGAAAGATATATTTCGGAATTTTTTTTCTTTCTATAGATGCGGGTTTAATAAACTTCGTTTGAGGTGTGCGTTTGAGAAATTACACTGCCCAACACATTTCGAAAGGGGTACCAAGTTCCCGCAACCCAAATGAAACTTGCAATATGAGAAACTGTATGCGCGCGAAGCGCGCGGCAAAAAAGAGATTTACAGTCCTTTTCAAACTAAAAAACGGCTATTTCCCCTCTTTGGCATTATATCACTCGATTTTTTCTTCCTCATTTTCGGAATTATTGTGGGGGGCGAAATGATATGTTCGCCCCCCAATATTTTCATTGGGGGGGCGACCGCCCCCCTGCCCCCCCCCCCCCCCCCCCCAGGATCGACGCCCCTGGCTGATGGTCCAACAAGTTTCAGTGGGAAATGGGTTAACGAAACACAGTGTTCGTGGATGTGGTGTGGCAAGATTGGTAGAGCGCGCGCTTTCCGATCATGAGATCCCGAGTTCGAACCCTGCCCACTGCGTTTGTCCTTCAGCAAGACAATTTATCCACAATTGCTGCTCTCTACCCAGGGCCCCGTTGCAGAAAGAGATACAATCGATTGTAAGTTGCAATTGATCGTAAGTCAGATCACGTGTTCTAGATGCGCAAATCTGATTGGTTGAAACGCGTAAATTTTCTGACTTACGATCAATCGTAGCTTACAATCGATTGTATCTCTCTCTGCAACGGGGCCCTGGTGTATAAATGGGGACCCGGTAGAAGGTGAAAGCCTATATGTGAAGGATCTTCTCAATGCCCATGAGCCGCTTGGAAGGAATGCTCCCCAGGGAGTGGAGATGGTGCACATACTGTGTGCTGGTTTGCATTGTATCCTATGACCGGGGGTAATAATATCATTGTAAAGCGCTTAGAGATGATTATCAATCATATTATTGGCGCTATATAAATCGAGTAGGCCTATATTATTATTGTATTAAATAAACTACAGTCACAGTCTCCGCTTCATGGGGTAACCGTTAGAGGTGTACACATTATTTTGACCAAACATTCTGTATGTTTCTTAAGGAGATTTTCACCACTTAAAGGGATCTAAAAACTTTGTTTAAAAAGTGCAAAAATTGATGAGTGGTTGATACAATGTATATGGGACGTTATATGGCCGAGTAATGAGCAAAAACAAGGACTTGCGGTGGAAAAAAAACAGAAGGGCAAAAAAGCTGGGTGAATGATATATAAGATACACGATAATACGTAATTTTTAAATGTTAAGGTAAAGTAATACCGTATACAATTATTGAAAACACTCCATTCTGTATCGACTGTTGAGGATCTTTACAAAGAAATGTGGTACGCCTGATTTTAAATACAATCAAAATCGACACATTATACATGTAGGACAGGTGCGTTGTTCTAAAGGTAGCATGAAATGTAAAATCAATTTTTGTCCAGTTATGAACTTTATTGCTGGTTCGATTTCACCTCGGGGGGAAAATGAAATAGTATGCAATCAATAACCATGAACGCGATACTTGAATAAACAAGTTGCCTGATTTTTACGGGTATAAGGTTCTGTTTCTATAACTAGATTTTTTGTTATTTTTCTTGATTGAATTATGTTTGCCAAAGTTAGCATCTGCATGATCATATGAACGAAGGAAAACATAAATATATTCACGACTTCGTAGTTTATCGCAAGTTTGATGTCCGCACGTTCTAAATAAACCGCCTGAATTATGAAATAATACTATGAAATATATATGATGTTATTATCGTGATTTGATCTCGAAATAATACATAACAGTGTTGGTTTATGATTAATCTGTTGTTTTCGAAATTCGCTCCCTTTAGGTCGGTAATAAAGAATTTATTTAGGAATGGAAAGAATATGACTCAAATTGTTTAGCATTATATCCCTAACGTTTTGATAAGCGCAAAAACATTATAGCTTGATCATAATGGCACATTAATCTCAAAACCAAGTAAAAAGTTAAATATAAAACAACTGAAAAAATATCAAAGAATTTCAAACACGTATATTTAATGTATTATATTATTTTGTTCTAATATATCACATTAGTGTAAATATAAAAAATAAAGTATTATATAATTGATGATCTACCCTCTTTCTTATGTGTTTATACCTACACATAATACTTCCAGTATTAATCCAATAAACTTGGATGGACCGAAGAGTATTATCTATTCATATTATGTACAGGAATGCGTTTTTAATCTACACACTATACCAGCTCAAATGTAAGCCCCCCAAAAAGTGAAACAAAAGGATAAGGTCGACCATCAAGCTCGCCCACCGTCCCCTCTGGTTGCTCAATTTCCATCGCATCTTCCATAATTTGTTTGTCATAATATTTATTGTACCAATAACCATCTGTTCCGATACGATATAACCAGACACCGGGGACTAGTTCACTGCAAGCTATTTAAAGGGACTTAGTAACATTGTCCAAATCCTCAAAATCCAGTTGGAATTCTAGCGGTTCCCTCATATTTTGTTTTATTTGTTTTAACAATAAAAGCACGGGACAGGTTTCGGTTTTTCAAATTTCCATCTCGTTCAAAAGATATTTACGATTGAAGTGTTCGCATATGAAATTATCTACGGGACCTTTTCAGCCGTGTACAGAGTAAGTGCAATGATGAAGTGAATATCACTTTGCATTTTCGCTCTTTTCTCGGCCAAATAACATCCAATTAACTTGAAACCTCCACACATTACTTTCTGGACATATCAGATCACACCAATACACATTTTATTAACTACGCATCACTTTTTGCACTTGTCAACAAAGTTACTAGATCCCTTTAATTGTGCGGTACGGTGAATCGCCGGCAAGCGATACGATACGACAGGGCCATTCTTCATAATCAACAGTGATCGATAGTGCGTTTGAGTGATCGATGGGACCTGTTTATAATGAACAAAGCGTTGTACAATAAGTTACAAGTCTGTTTTACAAATTTATGAAATTTGGCTGATCGGACATTATTTTGTTAACGAGAGATGGTAAATATTTTTTTATTTAAAGGGTGTGGGTAGAAACATGAGGAAAACAGACGATATATATTTTACTTGGCCATCGCGATGTCGTCTGATAAGGCGATAATTATGTCCAATAAAAAGTGTATAGGCTAAAGAGCCCATAACTATGGGATGCCATTCATTAACAAAATAAAAGTATGTTCTCGAAAGGCGGAAATGAAACCATGCTCCGTAGCGAAACGCTTGAAATGACAGTCATGATGCTGTATGTGATTTCTTTCAAAGAGTCATTTGAACAGGAAATTATTTGGCCAGTCACATAGTTTTGTGTCTGATGTGTGTTATTCGACACAAGTACATGTATCTCAATTACAGCGAAGACATTATTGCTGAATTCCTGAACAAGGTCATACAAATTGCGTGAATAATTATTTTAGCAAAACTGTTTTAGTTATCTTATTCGGACAATTACACAGAATTATGTTACAGTATGTAATAAATGTATATGAACGTGCGCTATATAAGTAGCCACCATTATTATTATTACTATTATCTAAAGAAGATATGAAGTTCATGACGTACTTACCCCCCCCCCCCCCCCCCCCCCTTTCGTCTCCTTCCAGTAGCGGAGCGAGGGGGGAGGGGTTCCTGGGCCCAAGCCCCCTAAGGCTGTGTTTTTGTGTTTTTGTTTACTAGCTTGTTAGCCGTTTTTATGTTGCGGTTTAACATTTCTAAAATCATAAAGCTTCCGGGGCTCTGCCCCCTGGACCCCACCTAAAGCGGCACGGGCTAACGCGCTTGCAGGTGGGAGCCCGGAGGCAGCTCTCCCCCCCCCCCCCCCCCCCCCCCCCGCCCCCCTCCTTGGATTATTCCTGGCCACGCCACTGTCTCCTTCATCATATTCTTTTTATTAGTAGTAGTAGTTTGGTAGTACAGTTCTTCTTCTTCTTCTTCTTCTTCTTCTTCTTCTTCTTCTTCTTCTTCTTCTTCTTCTTCTTTTTTATTTTGGCGAGGTCCCGCGTTCTTTCCTGGTATCGATTATCTACTCTTCGCGGTCTGCTCAGACACTAAGCCGCCACTTCGTCTAAAGAGGTATTAGGCCTAGAAGGTAGGCATCTATAGGGGATTAATGTTATCTTAGCTTTGCGTGCGGGGATATCCCACTCCCCTGGAGTATACGGTGGTATAAGACGGAACGGATGATTGTAAAAAGAAACTCAAAAGGACGCATTATATCGTTGGTCAAATTGTTTATTATATAGGGTGCTATTCTGTTTATTATATAGGGTGCTATCCTGTTTATTATATAGGGTGCTATCCTGTTTAAATCATTGCTCCTTGGGGGAAGCAGATTTTTCAAAAAGCTCTTTATAAACACTTGCCCGGATGTTAATGTAACTAGCCCAAATAGGGCATTACGCGAACTCATCAAGATAATTTGTTCAAAGGGAGCTATTATCGATTACTGTATTCCACTTGCCATAAAAAGATCCAAATTGAATCTGCATGCAATCTGTAAACATAGTTATACTTGACACTTATTGTCATTTCTACATTTGTTGTCAATTAGGAACAATTGTTGATCATGAAATGACTGATAAAAACAATAAAACGATTGAAAGTTATACCCTATTGAGAAAACAAAGTAAATACAAAGTAAATAATTAAACAACTTAATGAATACCCTTATAATCTAGGACTAAGCCACTACATGTATTTCTCCATTAATCGTCATAAATTGTGTTCTCAAAAATGTCTGGACAAGCGAAAAGTCCCAAAAAGAATCTGACGCGAGAACACGATATATTTATAATTTTCTTCCCATTATACTATAAATCAGCATCCATGAACAACACAAACGATTAATTTTTTTTCCAGAAAAATATCCGAATCGATATGAATAAATTGTTAATTTTTCTCCCGAAAACATTCTTCCATGAAACATATTTTGTTTAAAGGGATAGTTGAGTTCTGGTAAGGAGAGTACAGTTTTAGTGAAACTGAATTTTAGTAACCAAAACCTGCATCATTACATTACAAACTAATAGTTATAACTAGAAAGGAACACAAAATTACAAATGACGTAGTAAAGATCATGTTATCATTCAAAAAGAGCCGTTAAAACGTAAGAGGGCGCTCTCTAAACACTCATCGGTTTCAACCATTTTGAATAAAATATTGTGCATGTGATGCTTTGTTGAAATAGTGATTAGATAGAGAAATAACCAACAACTATTTAAATACCTATTTTGTAACTTTTTGAAAAGAGGAAGCATTTTTTTGAATTTGTAACGGCTGGTTCAAAATTCTCTAATAAACCCGGGGCACCGGGTTTATTACAAATTGTTATATTTATGGATATTTCAGCCATTTCTGAACCGATTTTGATCAAACAAAGATGATTTTATTGTTTAAATATTATGCTCTTTCAAATTTTACACTCAGTTTTTCATTACCTCACAAACCAATTAAGTAGTCTAGCGCCCTCTCTACCAAAACTCAACTTTCCCTTTAAATAGAGTGGATGTGTGTGTCTGTTGTTGTTTGTTCAGATCAAACTCTACGTTAAAGGGATCTAGTAGCATTGTCAAAATCCCCAAAAAACCTACTTGTAACTTAAGCGGTTTTCACATAGGACTACCTCATTGTATTCATATTGCCATGAGAAGCATGGAACAGCTTTCGGTTTTCCAAAATATCTCTTCCGCTATTAAGATATGTATGGTTGAATTTTCAGATTTATAATTATCTACTGGATAATAATAATAACTGTGTACAACGCCACTTTGCATTCGCGCTCATTAATCGGTCACTGTGACATTCATTTACCGGGCCATTCTTTGAAAAGTGAAACTTTTTCGGAAAAATTGAAGTTTTATTTGTCTGTTGTTTTGTTCCATTTTTGGAATGATCCATGTGTAAAGTTTCATGAAATATATGATATACATTAAACAAAGACACTTTCATACTCATTTGCATAAATTTACATATTTCAATATTTTTCTAAAATCATAACCCAGAAAATAATCAAGATATCAAGATATCGAAAGGATAGTTAGCAAGCTTATTCTTCTCACTTTCCTGTACATGTTGATACCAACTTTGTAAAAATTGAACCTTTCATTCCTTTCTAAACCTGATATTATAAAATTCCCATTTTTCCATTCATATTGTACATGTCACACACGTGACCACCCCAAAATGTCACACAGTGACCAGACGTTACCACATAATTAAATACAATAAAAAACAACGGTTTGATATCATTCTTATTCATTGCTATTTTTGTACTTACAGATCTATAATACTTGTCTGGTAATAAGATGAACATTATAGCTTTTCATATTTCAAAGGATTTCCCAAATGAAATTGAGTTATGAAAAAAGCGCTCCGTGCGAAGTCACACACGTGACCCATGCCATTTGACCTCTGACATTGAGTAACGTAATCCTTATAAAATCTTTTGTGTTAAGTCTGAAAGACTTCAACATATTCAAGTCTTTATATTATAGTTACTCTATGGTGCGTACTGTACCCGGGCCGCACCCGGGCCGTGCTAGCTATGTTTCGCTCGGGAAACTGCAACAAACACAGTCTCACATGAAGGGTAAGAATTGTCTTTGTATAGAAAAGCATTGAAATGTATTTTAGATATTCCATACTAAGGGGAAATCATATCAAGTTTGACAGAAATGAATACTAAGTAGTTGATCGGGTTCTTGATTTCGTTCTGCAGTTATACGAAACACGAAACCATTGGGCCCAATTGCATAATGTTTGAGTGCAATGTACGGCGCGGCAGGAAGAAAGGAGAGTCATTTTTGTCAATCAAAATCGAGTTGTATCCTTGAATTTTAAACAAACGATCGTATTCCTTGAATTATCTGAAAATGTATATTGTTCTCGATATATGTTAGGCAATGACAGTGTTATAGAGTTGATATTCATGAATAAATATCTTCATTTAGTTTCGGGTGTCATGCCAGGAAGTAAAGAGTCCATTGACATTATACACAAAGCGGCGGCTGCTACGTCGTTTGGAAATCCGGCCGTACTAGAATTTTGTCACGTGATCTTGCAATCGCAACAACTGCGAAGGCACGTATTGCTCCGATTTAAAATGATCCATTAATTTTGTACAATTTTGTACAACCAAAATCACTTGGAGCTTTCCCACTTTTCTTGTACCTTGTTGTTTGGCTTATGGTAACATTCGAATAAAATGGGTTTTAATTTGTTTAATGGATCCATAATCATGGATACATTTAAGATTGAAATAGAGACCGTCTATTATAGTCGGTTTCCGATAATAGTCAAGAGTATCTGAATTCAGATACTCAATCGTCCATATAATCCACATTCGAATACTCCACGCGAACGATCAGGATACAATTAGACAATGATTTGTTTCTGTTTTCACTATAAGGTAAACGTTATTCTTTTCTATGAAATTATCACATTATCATTCTCAAGAATCTTACAATGAAAATTGCAATATGATTGAAGTCTCAAACATTACTTTTAGGGGGAAATAATATTATGTTAATGGATCACTTTAAGGTTTATTGTCACGTTATCGCTTTCGTGAACGTTAACGGGATATTGCAGTTTTGGTTTAGAGGGCGCTTCAAGAAATAATGTTGTGAGATGTAATGAAAAACTGAGTGCAAAATTTTAAAGACAAAATAAACTTTGTTTGATCAAATTCGGTTCAGAAACTTGATAAGAATAAACGTGGGGCCCACATTTATTAGAAGAAAAAAAATACCTCGTTTTAATTTTCAAACATTCCAATTATAAAATCCAAGTATAGCCTAAGCAAGCTTCCTGCGTGGTATCACAAGCCCATTATTGATTAAACATGAACCAATAGTTAATGTTGCACCACTTTCACCGAAATGAAAGGACCTTTTGTTGGCTGTTTAAATATTTGGAGACTGACCGCGTATTGCGTGGTCGCCAGAATTAGAAACTAATTGAACATGTTGTAAATGAATACGGCTTCACACGCTTCGGGCGTCTATTGCGTGTTATCTCTTTCGTTCGTTCATTATGACAGCCCATACATTATTTATTAAACATGAGAAAATATGTCATGTTTATTACAACACTTTCACCAATGACAGCCAATTAAGAATGTTATATTCGTTCCCAGACATTTTGTTGGCTGTTTAAATATTTGGAGACTGACCGCGTATTAACTGCATGCATGGTCGCCAAAATTAAAAACCGGTTGAACATGTTGAAAATTGATAGGGCTACACATTGTGTCGGGCGTCTTCGTTATGGCGTGCAAGTGTGCATGTATTAGTTCACTTTTCGCTTGTATATAATATATATATATACCGTGTAAAAGTTCTGCTCGGAGTCGAAATGTATAGAAAACAACGAAATTCAATAAGATACTCCGTGGGGAAAATGTATATATATATATACTCTGTCTTTTATATTTTCTTTATTTCTTTGAATTCGTTCTTTCATTCTTTGGCAGAATTATCTTCTGTTCACTTCGGATGTCTTTTCATCTGTTGAAACACGCCCGGCCATTCCTTGACCATCGATCTTTGTCTGTGACGGTTCATTCTATATCTTATTTCCGCTTCCCCATTCCTTCTAGTTTGTTTAAATTTTTACTTAAAGCTCATCATTCTTTTATATTATACAGTTGTTAACTGGTGGTGGAGGGAAAAGCACGGAATGTTCCACTCCCAAGGGATTTTAAATGCTATTGAGGGAAGAGTAAATAAGTCCCGAGACGTAGACGAGCGACTTATTTTCTTCACGAAATAGCATTTAAAATCCCGAGGGGAACATTCCATGATTTTCCCGACAGCAAAGTTTAACAACTGTTTTATCATCTGAATTGCCATGTAACAGTGCCATGTAATATCCAAAAATATTACATGGCAGCTCATGTACTGTATTTACTAAGTCATGTGATAAATGCTAATATAATTACTCTGGTTATCAATCTTTGTGCTGTATGGTTCATTCTATATCTTGTTTACGCTTTCCCATTCTTTTAAATATAAATTTAGCTCCTTATTCCTTCCATCATTCTTTCTTATTCTAATTTAATACTTCTTTGGTCATCGATCTTTGTGCAGTGAGGTTCATCCTATATCGTGTTTCCGCTTTGAATCCCATTTCTTTCATTCTTTTTCATTTTTATTAAGTTCCTTATTCCTTCCATCATTCTTAAACGGGTAGTACAGTTTTGGTAAGGCTGAACTTTAGTAACCAAACCTGGACAGTAACATTATAAACTAATAGTTATTACTCCACCATGCTCAAAAGGTATACAAAATTACAAACGACTAAGTAAAAAGCATGTTATCATTCAAAAAGAGCCATTAAAACACAAGAGGGCGCTTTCTAAAAAGGCATTGGTTTCAACCATTTTTCATACAAAATAATGCATGTGATGTTCTATTGAAATAATGATTAAGTAGATAGATCATCAACAACTATTTAAAAAACGCTTTTGAACATTTTTGAAAAAGTGTAAGCATTTTTTTAATTTTTTGAAAAAATCATCTAATTATTTGGGCCCCAAATAATTATAAGATCAAATATATTTATTGATATTTCAGCCGTTTCTGGACCGATTTTGACCAAATAAAGTTTATTCTGCCATTAAAATTGCACGTTCTCTCAAATTCGACACTCAGTTTTTCATTATCTCACAACAAAATTGTGATGTGCAGCGCCCTCTCTACCAAAACTAAACTACCACTTTAATTCTTATCTGAATATATATCTCCAGTCATCAATCTTTGTGCAGTGTGGTTCATGCTATACGGTATTTTGTTTCCGCTTTCAGATTTTCTCCATTCTTTTTCATTTTTATTAAGTTCCTTATTCCTTCCATCATTTTTTCTTATTCTAATATAATTATTGGATTTCGGTCACGTTTGCGTTTCGTTGCATACTAATAATGCGTCATCCCACAGACATGTGGTCCTTGTTTGTATTTGGTTTGGCCTCTGTAATTGCCAACACAACTCTATATTTATCTTGTACTTCCCTTTTTCGTTCCCTTCTTTCTAGTTCATTCATTCCCATTTCTATATTATCTCTCATATTTCTTAGATTTCGGCCATGTTTGCATTAATTTGTTGAATAACGTCATCCCAACGGACATCATTATTTTCTTATCCGTGTTCGGTTCAGTGGCAAAGCGGGGGCAAAGCCAGTGTCAACAACGATGGGGCAAATGGACATCGCTTGAAATCAAAAAATATAATAATAATAATAATAATAATGAAAAAAAATAATAATAATAATAATAATAGTTATAATAGTAATAATAGTAATAGTAATAATAATAATAATAATAATAATAATATAGGTTTTCCCGCTCAATTTTGCGATTGTGTCATTCGAATTGATAATAGGAGCAAACGAATTCGCGCGATTTGCGATCGCCGTGTCAAAGCAGCATTCGAATTCGTCAATAGTCGTTAAAAATCACGTAGGAGCAAGTGAATTTGCACAAAGAGCATACCTTTTCATCAATGGTCATTCGAATTCGCGAAAGGGCAGTTGACAGTTGGCTGCACATTCGCGAATTCGAATGCCCATAAATGAACTTCTGTGTCTATTCACGAAAGCTTATGCGTATGCATGAATTCGCTTGCACTTATTCGGAATTTGGAAGACCGATACCAACGATTACGCGGTAATGCGTGAAATTGAATGACCCTTAAAGGGATAGTTGAGTTCTGGTAAGGAGAGTACAGTTTTAGTGAAACTGAATTTTAGTAACCAAAACCTGCATCATTACATTACAAACTAATAGTTATAACTAGAAAGGAACACAAAATTACAAATGACGTAGTAAAGATCATGTTATCATTCAAAAAGAGCCGTTAAAACGTAAGAGGGCGCTCTCTAAACACTCATCGGTGTCAACCATTTTGAATTAAATATTGTGCATGTGATGCTTTGTTGAAATAGTGATTAGATAGAGAAATAACCAACAACTATTTAAATACCTATTTTGTAACTTTTTGAAAAGAGGAAGCATTTTTTTGAATTTTTAACAGCTGGTTCAAAATTCTCTAATAAAGCCGGGGCTCCGGGTTTATTACAAATTGTTATATTTATGGATATTTCAGCCGTTTCTGAACCGATTTTGATCAAACAAAGATGATTTTATTGTTTAAATATTATGCTCTTTCAAATTTTACACTCAGTTTTTCATTACCTCACAAACCAATTAAGTAGTCTAGCGCCCTCTCTACCAAAACTCAACTTTCCCTTTAATGAATTCGATTGAAAAAAGTGTAAAATTGAGCGGGAAAACCTATAATAATAATAATAATAATAATAATAATAATAATAATAATAATAATAATAATAATAATAATAATAATGATAATATTAATAATAATAATAATAATAAAAAATAATAATAAATGTTTTAAAAATGTGATTAATACTAATAATAATCACAGCCTGTTCAAAATATTAATCATAACGATGTTATGTGCATTGTGCTTGGAAGGAATGCTCACGAGGGAGTAGATATGGTGCAAAATGTGTGCTGGTTGCATTGTATCCTATGACCTGGCTAATAATATTGAAAAGCGCTTAGAGATGATATTGTATCATATTAGTCGCTATATAAATCGAACATATTATTATTATTATCATTATTATTATTATTATTATTATTATCATTATCATTATCATTATCATTATCATTATTATTATTATTATTATTATTATTATTATTATTATTATTATTATTATTATTATTATTATTATTATAAGCTTAGAAGTCGCCTTAGGGCGAATATGCGTGCTATAAAACAGGACGTTAGGGGGAAAGTGTCGTTAAGGGGAAACATACCTTTCGCCCTAACGTTTCACCCACTGTTTTATAGCCCTTCCTGCTAGTTTTATCATGTGCTACTTTGTTTGCACCAAAACAACACCCTGAGGGCGTAATATGAGTCGATTATACTATACCCCCATGTCAACAGAAGGAGATATCCACAAGTCACTGCCGTTAACGCAACCTCAGTGACCCTCAAGTGGCGACCACCAACAGAAGACGGTGGCTCTCCGATCACTGGCTACGTCGTCCAGAAGAAGGAGCGACTTGCCCTTCGTTGGACGCCGGTGAACTCCACTCCGACCACCGAGGCCATCTTCACGGTCACCGGACTCATGGAGAAGTCTGAGTACGAGTTCAGGGTGGTAACTGAGAACAAGAGAGGATTTGGACAGCCCAGCGAGTCGACCGAGTCTGTGCTGGTCAAGCCTCCATATGGTAAGGCCATAAAATGGACTTTATTTTGCTCACAAAAGTGAGTAATGTGATACAATGCTAATGATAAGTGCTTATGTACAAAAGTACCAAGAAAGAAATATGGAACCCTTGAATTAAATCCTATGCTTGATTTTGTATCACGAACAGATAAATATATTATCACTGATCATTGCTTTGTCATCATTAATTCTATATGAGCGGTTAACATCATCAGGGTGCCCCTAGTCGACTCTACTGTGCGCCACAAGTGTCTAATGACAGATGTGCTCGCGCTATAAATTTATAGTTATTATTAGTATTATTATATGCTTTTTATAGGCTCATTTACATTGTAATTGTGCAAATTTACATCTGATTTTAATTTTACTTTGACAAATTAATTACTTTACAGATGTGCCGCATGCTCCAAGCAAGCCACAAGTCACTGCCGTTAACGCAACCTCAGTGACCCTCAAGTGGCGACCACCAACAGAAGACGGTGGCTCTCCGATCACTGGCTACGTCGTCCAGAAGAAGGAGCGACTTGCCCTTCGTTGGACGCCGGTGAACTCCACTCCAACCACCGAGGCCATCTTCACGGTCACCGGACTCATGGAGAAGTCCGAGTACGTCATATTAAGCGCTATATCAAGCTAATATTATTATTATTGGAAATATATTGCAATTTGTATATAGCGTGTGGTGAATGGGGATTGCCTCATATGCAAGGATGCTTCAGTGACTAATGGTTTTAAACAATTTAAATTTGCATTATTTAAGCTCAGTAGTCCAAATTCTATTTAATATCCCCACTCATCAATACTTAATCACCTGACTGTTGATATATTCCAGATATTCCTGGTAAACCATCCGCACCCAAGGTCACGGACATCTGCAAGACAACCATCACCCTGCAGTGGAGCCCTCCAGAATCT
>JBAMJV010013809.1:15000-30041 GCA_037951105.1 Echinarachnius parma | reverse complement strand
CCCAATCAGTCCGACCACGCTACACCACTGAATTTTATTATCACACACAAGTAATCAATACGTGTAGAAAGTTTTGCTCAAACCTATTCGTTAAAATTATTTCGCTATTTTTATAAAGGGGGACTTTCATTTGTTGTTGTTTTTATTGTCTTTTATGTACGTATAATTTGCGTGTATGGGAGGGTATAACTAGCTACCATTGTGTCTGGGTGTGCATGCATTTGTCTAGCTGTGTCATTATCATCCTTTGATAAGTGTATGCGCTTTTCCTTACACCATACACGATACTTTAGTATATAATTTTACATTTTATTGTACATTATATATTGGTACATTCCATTGTATTAGTTTCACTAGCATTAGCTGCATCATTAGTACACTGAGTAATGGTAGCATGCAGTGGCCGCACACATGTTTTTTTTTTTTCTAAGGGAAAGGAGAGGGGGTTATTTCGTTAGCCAAATTTCTTTGAGTGGAGGGGGGGGGGGGGGGTTAGCTGTAGATATTTGGAGTGAATTAAAAACAGCCAAAACAGTATTTTTGGGGTACACCACCCCCCCCCCCCCCCCCTACCCGCCCCCATGGGTACGCCTATGAATGGTACATTTTGTTTCAATCTATACGACATCTTCGCCCTGAACCAGCTATTTTGCCATTAGTCTCTTCTCAATGACAATTTACGTTATTTTTTTAAAACGCCAGCGGCAATTTACGTGAGCTTTCGTAGATTGCATATAGCAGGTCAACAAATTGTTGGGTAACGTTACCCTACATGCCTACACTTCGTAGATTTGGGTGACCTGTTTCACACAAGGTACAGAACCTGAACGTGACGTGAACGTGACTGTTCGTAGATTTGGGTGACCTGTTTCACAAAAGGTACAGAACCTGAACGTGACGTGAACGTGACTGTTCGTACCAAGCCACATCATACTGATCCAGATACCTTTTTCCCGTTTGTAACCAAACCATTACAGAAAGCATACATATTCTTATTTTCTAAAGACAGTCGCATAATGTAATAAATGGAATATTGATATAAAGGAGTTTACCTTAGTATCTCTTCACCATGACTACTCAACAGTGAAAGGCTTTAAAATCTTACATTAGCCTTTCAGCTTGCAACCTGAACAAAATATTATACAACTAATGTTTTGAAACGTCCTCCTTGAATGCTCGATGACATTTAATACTTAAAAAGGAGAGCTAGCCTACTGGAATTCAAACGAAATATTAGAATCATAACAATATAAAAATGCAATTCAGGGGGCTCTCATATTTAAGTCTTAAAGTAATCCATTAGTTTCGCCAAAACTTATATCTTAGACTTCAGTCATATGAATTCTTCTGAATTATATGTGATTAAATTAAGAAGTTACAATTATTAAACACCAATTTTTCGCAGCCACACATGCTGCATTTAAAATACATTTACAATATAAAATTGTGAAATATAAATATAACAGAATGGTGTGATATTTAGAAGAACATACATTATTTAAAGGATATAGTTACTTTGTTGAAAAGTGCAAAAATTGATGCATGGACATGGTTAATAAAATGTGTATGTACATTACATGGCTGAGTAATAAGCAAATTGCAAAGTGATATAATTCACTAACTCATTTCACTCACTTTGTACATGGTTTTAACAGTGGATAATTGAACATCTGAAACTTAAATTATAAATATCTTTTTAACGCGATGAAAATTTGAACCCTGTCCCATGCTTTTATTGTTAATACGAATAAAACAAGGTAGGAGTGAAGGTTCCGTTAAAATTCCAATTGGAATTTGAAAATTTGGACAATAATACTAAGTCCCTTTAAAGTAAAACCAGTTAAGTGTCTAACTCCCCAAAAATTTGCTTCCTCATTTAACTGAATGGCAATCTAAAAAGATTTATAACAATATGTTGGCAATTTCACATTGGGTATTTACCACTGTGGGACATTCCCATCCGAGTCCCTCTGAGAAACACACATCTCAAATGTTATAGTCCGTTTGAAAACATGACCATTACATTCTTTATGCTTGAAATGTTAAAACATGTGCACTCAAGAGCTCTCTTCCAGAAATACTAATGTAGTTTAAGAATTCCCACATGTACACATATCTTATGTTAAGTCCATGTTCCTATTAACAAGAAATAAAGTAAGAATGATCATGCATTATTTACTTTATCTCTTGTTTAAGGGATAGTTTAGTATCAGTCAAACGTTACTTAAGTAACCATCCTACATCATAGTTTACATACCTTGTATGATGCAAGACATAAAAACTACAGTATTTAAATTTACAAGGAGAACTCAAGCTGCTTTAGATCTTGGTACATTGATTACAGTCACCATACAATCCAGATCCTTCAACACAACTGAAAATAAAGATAAAGAAAAAACACGCATAAGTTGATATCACTTTTATTTTAAAATTGCAAACATAAGTGGTGTAGCTCTGGCGGAACATTGTCCCCCCCCCCCCTTTACTGAGGGGGGGGGGGGGGGGGGTGCAATACGGTAAAATAAAAATAAAAATGTGTAGTGTGCTTGCAATCATGAATCAGTTGGACCAGGCTACACCACTGTGCTATAAGTGCATCACCAAACAGACACAAAATATATCAAACTCCCATGTTAGATATTAATTTGTACCCTGAATTATGCAGATGAAATTTGAATTTGAGTAATGAAATGTGCATAATATTGTACTGACAAATGGCAATTCATCTTCAAGGCATGTGTCAACTATATCTACATGTTCTACCAAACTTACTGTATAGATTGTGAATGGTTGGTCCAAGTGCTGTCCATGTATAACAACTTCTCAAAGGTTTTCCCTGGTGTTCCTTCGTCAAGACAGGCACTGGATGGAGGCTGTCTAGCTAGATTGTAACATGTTGATGAAAGAAAGAAATGAACAGAGAATTATTACCCATGCCTATAAGGGATTGTATCAAGTACAAACTTAACACCATTAACACTAATACACTATACACATAATTATTAAATCCTCTGAACTAAATAGCCTTATTTTAGCTTTAGTACTTCTAGTTCTACCTGATGATTTTGAATTATTTGGCCCAGATAAGTTTGGCATGCATGACGCACAGATATAAGGCATTGCTAGGGAACCGAGTCCGTGCCTTACTAGACCGGGTCTAGTCACAATGCATACGCCTGTCTCTGTCGCGTGCCATGGTGTAGAACTGTAGATAGATTGTAAAAATATCTTTTTATTTTTAAACTTTGCCGTTTCATTTCACTTTCATTTTGATCGGTTTTATCACGCCGATATATATTTCTTGCCTGCATATAAAGTTTCTTTTTGTCCAAACATTCCTTATCGTACCACGAGTTTGAACTATTTTTATTCACATATTTTTTTGATTGAGTGCCTTTGGACTCAACAATCATATCGGATGCAGCTGCGGCATCTAAATAGATACTACGTAAATTTTCTGCAGCTTTATCAACATCATTTTGACGAATATTTCCATTATCTAGAGTCATTAAATAATTCTCTAAATCTTGTATTTTAGAAACATCAAACTTTTGAACAAAAGTGGACTTTTTGTCATTGTCCCACTTAATTCTTTTTATCTTTTCTCTTTTATCGCGATTTTTCATCAGCGAAGTATTATTCATACAATTATCATCATTCACTGGCACTTCTTTAATTACAAGTTCAAGTGAGATTTGAGAGTGTTTATCAGATAAAAACTTATCAAAAGTATCAACAACAAAATTATCAATTTTAACAAGTATTTCAGGAGATGCCAAGGCATAATCAATTGTGCTAGCACCTGCACAAGTGACATTACCTATTCCCAAATCATAACCAATTCTACCGTTAACAATATGAACATCAATATTCTTACAGAGATCTAAAAGCTTGTATCCATTGTTATTAACATTTCGATCATTATTATAACGTTTAACACAAAAACCAAGAGATTCAAGTTCAGCTCGAGTATCAAGCATATTCTCAGATATAAAAGAAAATCCAATTTCTCTTTGAATTTCGTCTTCTAGGGAAATAAAATCTTCCAAATTACCAGTTCTTGAATTAAAGTCTCCTACCATCAAAAAAGGCAGATCATATTTGGCTCGTAGAGTTGTGCAGTCATTCAAAATAGTGTCAAATATGTCATCCGTATAATACTTTGAGCCTTCATGTGGAATATAGACGGATGCAATTATGACAGAAAATCCTGGCAATTCTAATTTCATCCAAAGTACAGAGTCAGATTCAGTCTCATTTAATATTTCAAAGCAGCCTTTAAATCTATCCTAAATAATCATTGATAACCCATGTGTACCACTAAGGGGTATTGACGCATTCTTTTTCCGACCTGTAATGTAGCAATATCCAGGAAATAAATCTGAACTTATCGAATCAGTTTTTGTTTCACTAATGCAAATTATGTCATGTTTTTCAATATAATCATGCAAAAGACCGTAGTCACATTTCTTTGCGATACCACAAACATTTAACCCCGCAATCTTTACGTTGGTGATAGATGAGCAGTGGTATGTGTGGTCAGTACAGACATGTGCCGCAATATCCTATAAGTCCAAATAGACTCCAAGCTGCTTGACCCGGTCCTCACTCCAACCAAGGTTGTGAAGGCTGTCGAGAGAATCCATCACGCGTGTCGTCTCCCACTCCCTGCCGCTTGGTTTCTGCACGGAGTGAATCTTCCCATCGATGGTCCAGACCTTCAGAATGCTGACATCCCGCCTCATCTCCTGTACCACCTTACTTCGAAGGCGAGTTAGGTCGTCGTTGATGTAGACATCTCTAAAGCCATCCTTGCTCCGCAAAGACTTTTCGCCCTCATCACAGTTACTTTCGCCTCTCGCCTCGTAAAGCGCGTGATGATGGTTCGCGCGCTTCGAGTGCTCTGGGAGTTGCCTGATGATGCCCTGCCCAGGCGGTGGCAGACGCGGATGTCGGCTGGTTTGATGTCAGCTCCAATCGTCTTGGCCAGTCCAGAACCACTGCCGTCGTATTCTTGTTATCCACTTTCTTCATGCCATATATTTTAACATTCTCCTTCCGGCTGTACTGCTCCAACCTTTCGACCTCAAAATGTGCCACCTGCACGTTTCCTTTCAGTTTCCCCTCCGCAGCTCGATCTTTCCCACTGCAACACGATTTACTCTCCATCTGCTCGATCACAGCGGTCATTGCAGTCGTCACAGCTGTGGTGATTGCCTGTATGATGACGGGCTGAATAGCCACCAAGACCTTGGTGACTATATTGTCGATCAGCCCGTCATCCATACCACCATCCCCTCTGGAAGCACCACGCTCCTGTCCACTCTTGCTCTTCACAGACGCCTTTTCAACGCCAGTACTAGCAACTACGGCGTAAGTCACAGCGTCTTTGATTGCCTGGCCGGGATCCTCCTTGACGCTCACCTCATCATCTAGAGCGCTAAACACGTTTGTGGCCATGACGTCACCGCAGCAACAACAACAGTTCTATGTCAGAAGTTCGTTCACCTGCAAAACAGTGTCAGGCGTCTCTATGGTAACAGGTAACAGCAACAGAAATTTGGCAACAGGTGATGCGCGTAATAATAACAAGGTCAAAACTGGCAGGGGTAAAGTGATGCGCGTGGTGAATCCTCATCTGGCTCCAGTTGGTTGGTAGTATTGCGCGAGCATGCGCACAGCGCCCTGGTAGTCAAAACAGGTGCATCAAGCAGTGCACAAAAGAAACAAAGTTGATTTTTTAATTTTTCACTAAAAATCCAAAAATTTTGACCCAAATCACTGAAAATGTCATCCGTCCTCGATTGAATACAGGAAACACGCGAATTGTCGGCTTCACAGATCTAAGCTCGTAATTCTGATACCAAACATATAAGTAGGATGCGCCCGGAAATCAAAACAAATAACGCAAATTCGGGAGCACCACAAAAACACGTCCACACTCAACCGCTATTCAAGAAGAGCTGTATCTATGCAAATTAGGCCTAATTTCCATAAGGTATGCAAATTTATTCATGAAAATGGGATATTCTATGAAAATGGTGTTTTCATATTCCTTGAATCAAAAGGAGAAAATTATGGAAATTAGGCCTAATTTGCATAGATACAGAGTGTCTCTTTGGATGATTTTTTTCTTCTTTTGATCCAAGGAATATGTGTGCCAAGTAAAACAATCGTACTCCAAAATGCAGTCAACGCCCATATTTGTGGCCCTTAACAAGTCTACTATAGATCCCTTTAACATTGAAGCGGATGATAGCCGAAAAGTGTACAATTTCATTGGGTGTGCTTGCAGTTGCATATATTGCGTAATGCACATTAAATATTTCTATATTAACAAATGTTTATGAAACATGCATCCAAGTTATGTATATTTCAATAAGTCTGTGTTTCAGTTTGACAGCGACACACACTCATCAACTTTTGAAATATTGTCTTTTCAGGCTTTCTACTTTTGGAATGCAGGAGTACATTCCTCGCAAGTGCAGGGAGTCGTTAACAGTTCAGTCACCGTACCATGCGATATACCACAGGGACTAGATATTGAATCAATACGATGGGTCTTGAACGACACTGCTCCGCCATTCTTAACTTACTTTCCTATAGATGACGTTATTTCGCCAGTTGATCACGACCGTCGTTTTTCAATTACGGATCCTGCAAAACTCGATATATCACATCTTAGGAAGTTAGATTCAGGACAATACACATGTATTGTAACATCTTTGAAGCTACTAAAAGATCTGACATTTGCAACCAATATCACAGTGCTTGGTAATTACTATTTCATTATTTGTTTGAAATATAATGTATACTTTTATGGATATAAATATTTTCCTACTGTTAACAAATTGTTGAAATTGTCACATGAGTCTGTCCCCTTAAATCTCCAACCCTCTGTCCGTTTTACCTCTGTCCTTTTTACATTGTCATTTGTTACGTATTTATATCTAACTTTCTTTTCTCGTT
Source organism: Echinarachnius parma (assembly GCA_037951105.1). NCBI lineage: Eukaryota > Metazoa > Echinodermata > Echinoidea > Clypeasteroida > Echinarachniidae > Echinarachnius > Echinarachnius parma. The sequence goes on along the minus strand of JBAMJV010013809.1, from coordinate 23,072 downwards.
CACATCAGTTAGACCCTGTTGTTTTGTTTTTCTGACTTTTTTTTCTAGATGGGTGTATGATGTGGGAATATAGCCTGCCACTCAGTGTGACTAGCAGCGGATGTTCCTCAGGCGAGGTAGTAGTGTATGCTCAAGAATGTGACTTTACCTGTCAAGAGGGGTTTCGTTTAGTGGGGAACACATCTACAGTGTGTCAGGGTAATGGAGAACTTACCAACCCCTGTCCTCGCTGTGGAGGTAACACATATAGCTCAATATTGGTGTGTTCATTTATTTTTCCATTATACAAAGTAACAGGACAGAGCCAAATTTTAAACAAATTAACAATTGTTTGTTTACAAGCACTACAAATTACAGATTAATCATATTATCTATTTATTTCGGATTATACGTATAAAATTGCATAATATGTGTTTAACGATTTATTCTTGTTTTTATTTTTCTGTGAATACATTTTCAATAAGGAGCATCATTGTATAAACGTGTATTGTGTATCAATGAGACAAATGTATACTTGAAAGCATGGTGTGTGTGAGGCACAGGCCATAAAAGGCCGGGGTCCTTAGCAATGTATTGGTTATAGCAAGTTATTACCTGTGAAATGCGGAGATATCTGGCTTTTTTGTTTGAAATTCATGAATTATTCAACTGTTATAAGTGTCCATTCCCGTGTAACATCTTCTCTCATTCTTTTTCTGATACTCTTTCCCCGCACTCCGTTTCTTTTACCTTCTAACAACATGGTAGAAATTACTTGCATCATCAGTAACCTCCCTTCCCACCTTACGGATACGAACAAGAAATGCACCAACGAATCGCTTGTTCCTTATGGGACGATCTGCGATTTTGAATGTGCCACCGGTTACAGTCTGAATGGGGACGGAACAATACAAGTCACATGCACTGATGGAGAGGGAGGCTTGCCCGATGTTCCTCAATGCACGGGTAAGTACATACATGTACTTATTATACTTATATCGAAAAGAGTATAATCTCGACGGGGAAATATTAAATATATATGAATAGCCGACTGGCAATTGCAATTCGTTTGTTCAGTTTACTGTACATTAATTGTGTACCATGTGACCAGCGTTAAATGGAAATAGATGTGCAGCTTTGAGACATTGGTACGAGCATGGTCATTATAATTTCATTGAAAAATTAACAAATGATGTTAGATATAACAAGTGAACATTAAACTAATGGGAAAATACTGTAGATTTGTTACTGCGCTATTAAAAGAACAATTTTAAAGGGATAGTACAGTTTTGGTGTAGAGGGCTGCAGTTAAAGAATAATGTATTTGTGAGGTAATTAAAGTGTGAGTCAAATATTCGAAAGGGCACAATTTTGTGGATTCATCACTTATCAAAATTATAATTTAATGGAATTATTATTAAAAAATACTATTATATCTTGAATCTTTTAGCATAATCGTGTTAACTTCTTTCTGTCCTAGAAATGTCAAAAGAATCGGCAGGAAATAACATGTGATATGTTACACTCATCCTCATCCCTTTCCCATTATCACTTGCGTACTTGTATGGTTGTACTACAGAAACATAAACGGTATATGCATTTATTTGAATAAACCTGTAATTAACGACTCATAATCAAGGAAAGATAATCCCTTCCACATAATGTAATTATTTTGTCTAACAATTCATTAAAACTTGGAAAGAAGTTAAAACAATAAATGGAGAAGGTCACTAGAACAACATCATTGTGATACATGTATATACGGCTGAAGTATTTATATAAGAACATTTAACGAAGTACAGAATGCATGAGTAAATGTGAATGCATTTGAACATGTAATTAACATTTATTTTATTGACAATTTATAACATTATGAGATTATATATGACTTGATATATTGTTTATGTTTCAAATGAAAAACTACAAATAACTACGTTTCATATTTAACATCTACGTATAGCGCGCTTCGGAAATGCAATTATAGCCTATATCATTCATTTTCCAACATGAATTCTGACACAGTGTGTATAATTACTGAATATTTGCAATGCTTAGCATATGTTTTCCCTATTGGTTTCCCTCAAATTTCAGTTAAAAAAAGCGAGGATTATCGTCTTGGCCATGTTGACGCAAATATCAACAGGAGCGACCGTCCTTTGATCACCGTAAAGTCCTTTTGTATACGCCTCTTGATTGCGACCGTATGTCATTATTTATGTATGGTATGTAGCTCGATTACAAGGTCGATCTTGGTAAAAGACTAACTACTTTTCATGCCAATCTCATGAAGAAAAAAAACAATTATGAGGATATTATGCTATAAATGTAATTCATTACCGGTGCTTCAAACTCTAACTATACTGCAATATTAGTAATTTGTGAAATAAAGTGTCTGAAACAATGCATATTATCTCTGGTATCGTATAGCTTTAATAGCGGGATACAAAATAATTGATAGCAGACTGTGCAGATGACTGTTATAAGGTTTTTCTCATTATGTTGATAAACCATTAGTATTCCTCTATCAGGCAAGAAGCCCAAGAAAATTAGTTTTTTATTAAATAAATTGTTGTATCAACTAAACAAAACGCTCTCGTTTCCAAATATCTTAAATATTATATAAATCATAATCATGAACTAAGAACAACATCTGCGAAACTTATATATTTAAAATATCTTTACAAATAATACAATATCAATTTGTGTCAATTATACAGAACTCTGAAGATTTTATTGAACTATTGCATGAACAAGTTTGAGAAGGTTCTACAGCAATGATAAAAGTGCTACATAGAATGGAGCGTGCTGAGTTGAAGAACTTCCAAAAGCTTTCCACAATGAAAATTAGTGAGAACGTAAGTTTATCAATGTAAACATGAAGTAAAGTGTTACGGAACTAAGTAAAAGAGCGATAAACAACATTGTTCACATAATCATGATATGATCATAACAAATCTCGTTCTTTTCGAATTTGTGTTATGTTATGCATATCATTTGTATGTTTCATTAATTAGTGTAAATTAACAAATCATCACTGAAATCCAGAGCAAATATTTACTCTCGGATGCGATACTTGTGTATTGATCATAATTTATGTAAATGTTTATGAAAGCAATACAGCAAAAGAGTGATCCATTAGATTTGCCAAATTCAACCAAAATCAATTGTTAGCATGTATCTTATAATGTTGTTTGGCTGATGGTAACAGAAGAATCAAATGGGTTTAGATTGTTTCATTTCTCCCTAAGTATGGATATATTTATGATTTAATTATTATTCAGAATAATCTGACAACGATATTGGTTTATGATTGAAGACTCAAATATATCTTCATGAAGTATCACTTTAATATGTCAGCATTTGCAAAATATGTCGATGAGCAAACATTATTGTAAATATTGTTTTACCTTTCAGAAATTACCTCATGCCCAAGAGTCATTATCCGACGCTTTTGTTTGCTACGTTGCCGAAATTGTCCGGTATATAGTGAAGTTAGATCCGGATATGGAGTTTGAGCTGATAAATGATATAATGTCAGGAACTGATGACAGTTCATCACAATTTTCGAAGACAACTTTTTCATGTGAGGAAGAAGGCATAACAGAGAGTGAGGTAAGCCGAATACCCATTAAATGTTTAATGACGATCATTGCTATTAAAAATATAATTTTGTTCTGTTGATCAGTAATAATAACAGTTTAGAATAATCAAAATGTAAGCTCTTTATTAAAAGGAAAACACGTTTTTGTTAATTTTGAATATATTTGTATTAATTGTATATATTTGTTTGATTGTTAAAAGAATCGAAGTTGTCATAGGCCTTGCAAAACAAGTAGTATGGCTTTATATTAACACAACCAACTGTCCAACTTTACTATTATTTATTGCCTCTCACTGCATTACAATGTAATTATTGTGTTCATTCATTCCTCGCAGGGTTATTTTGCGGTGGTCCATTCTGCATTACGTAATCTGATATGTGCTTTGCGACACAGCATTAAAGATACAAAATCCAGAAGAGAAAAGACAGCCAAGGTCTTTGATGAGATGAAATCCTACTTCGCGGAAAGGAAAGAGGAAATGAAGCTCGCTGACCCAAAATCTTCAAAGGTATTTGATAAATTATATTTCGATATTGATTAATCAGAAATAATGAAACATTTTGGATTCATTTCAGTTTTGTAAATGTATGAATAGACAAATCATTTAATTGTGATTTACTACAAATACCATCCATACTTTTAAATAACGGTCAACTGATTAAAATAGGTATTATAATTTAATGATGTTTTAGTTCCAATAATCGGCATAATAGTATGTTGTAGTATACGGTATTAAGTCTTGTTCGTTTCCTCTACGATGTTTGATTTTAACAGAGCAGCAAAGCGTCAAGTTGGCCCGCATCAACCGACAGCAACGGACTGAAGAAAGACCGCTTGTTTGCTGAACTTTTTGTGCTTTATATCGATAACTTCGCAACTCTTGAGGATGGAGTCCACATGCGGTATAAGATAGTCAACATCATGCTTGAGCCCAACAACAAAACAGATGAAAGCGAGGACACGCTTTTAGAATAATATTAACTTATCGCCTTTGGACAACATATCGCAACCCTGAATATTGATATCAGTACAAAACCAGACAGCTTCTTATAATATCATAAACAAGTAAACATTTACTGACATTTCTCTTCTTTGACTTGACCGTGTCTTTACCCACCCGCTATTGAGCGAACAAAGAAAAACAGAAATACGCTCTTGCATTACCTACCATGTTGAAGAATACATCATAACATACCTTTTGAAGGGGTAATTTAGTCTTGGTATAGAGGGCGCTGCACAAAATATTTTGTGTGAGATAATGACAAACTGAGTGTAAAATTTGAAAGAGCATACAATTTTAATGACAGAATCAACTTATTTGATCAAAATCGGTTCAGAAAAGGCTGAAATATCAATCCTATCGGAAGAAATCTGGGGCCCAGATTTATTTGATGATTTTGTTTTATTTAAAAAAATACTTTTCAAAAATGTTAAAAAGAGGTTTTGAAATAGTTGTTTTGTATGAAAAATGGATGAAACCAATGATTTTTTAGAGAGCGCCCTCTTGTGTTTTAATGGGTCTTTTTGAAAGGTAACAGGCTTTCTACTTAGTCGTTTGTAATTGTCTATACCTTTCGAGCATGGTCGAGTTATATCTATTAGTTTGTAATGATATTGTGCAGGTTTTGGTATCTGCATGCAATTGCTGCAGCCACGTGAGCTTTTTGTGCGCTAGGCTCCATGTACCCAGGCCGGCGGAGATGGGTGACAGTCGATAAATTTCGGCCCAATCACAACTGATATTTCTGCATGTACTGTAAGGTTCGGATTTTACTACATAAGCCCTTTTTAAAATACTTTTTTTTCCAACTATATTGATCAATTAGTTTGACAAATATAGATGTTTTTTTTTATAACTCTCCCATTAAAAGGGCCATATTTGGCTTTAAAACGAATGTAGTTATATACAGTGTGATCCAAAATAAACCAAACCGGACTTTAATAGCTTAGAAATCCATAATTCTAAATATATATATGTTGATATTGGTATCATATTAAAGCTTGGGAAAGTGCGTTTAAAATGATATATCATACATTTTAATCACCTCACGCTTCACCGAACGCGACCTGATTATCCAAAGTCATGCAAAAACTACCCGTGTTCAAGCTTGTAGTGTTCTTGTTTGTGAATGGTTGCATCTCCAGATAACTTCATCCTACATGTCCTATTCAGGGCCCCCTGCCTCAAAACAGTGGGGTTGCTGATGGGAGGAGGGTGGGGGATCCCCTTCCACCTTGATAAACATGACCAAAACTGGCAACTAGCTGGTATTTTGTTTGGATTAACCAAAGGATATTCTTGAAATGTTCTTTTGAAAAACGGTAAACAGACGCATCAATTCATGATGGAACAAGACAACGACAAACTTGGACACGGGTGGTGTTTGCATGACTTTTGATAATAAAGTCGTGTTCGGTGAAGCGTAAAGCGGTCAAAATGTATGATATATCATTTTAAAGGGAAAGTTGAGTTTTGGTAGAGAGGGCGCTAGACTACTTAATTGGTTTGTGAGGTAATGAAAAACTGAGTGTAAAATTTGAAAGAGCATAATATTTAAACAATAAAATCATCTTTGTTTGATCAAAATCGGTTCAGAAACGGCTGAAATATCCATAAATATAACAATTTGTAATAAACCCGGGGCCCCGGGTTTATTAGAGAATTTTGAACCAGCAGTTAAAAATTCAAAAAAATGCTTCCTCTTTTCAAAAAGTTACAAAATAGGTATTTAAATAGTTGTTGGTTATTTCTCTATCTAATCACTATTTCAACAAAGCATCACATGCACAATATTTTATTCAAAATGGTTGAAACCGATGAGTGTTTAGAGAGCGCCCTCTTACGTTTTAACGGCTCTTTTTGAATTATAACATGATCTTTACTACGTCATTTGTAATTTTGTGTTGCTTTCTAGTTATAACTATTAGTTTGTAATGTAATGATGCAGGTTTTGGTTACTAAAATTCAGTTTCACTAAAACTGTACTCTCCTTACCAGAACTCAACTATCCCTTTAAAGGCATTTTCCCACGCTTTTACATGGTACCAATATCAACATATATATATATATATATATATTTAAAATTGTGAATTTGTAAGCTATTAAAGTCAGGTTTTGTTTATTTTGACCCACACTGTATACTTTTGCAAAGCATGTGGGGATTTGGTGAAAGAATATTTGAGGCTTCGAAATATCTACAAGGAAAATAATGTGATCTGATCAGGAAAATTTCCCGCAAAATTGCCTGGGTGTTGTGTGTGTTTGTGTTACTTGTTTACTTTTTGTATTTTATATGTATACTCATACTGTTAATTTATGTTTTATTTACAAACATAGGCAAAAGATAGAAGTTGTTATATCGACTATATGTGTATCTACTTAACAGTCAAATTTAAAATTTAGGGATGGTAGGCAGAATTTACAAGATATAAACATTCTCCTTCCTTTAATTTTCCTTTGCCATTGACTGCAGTAACATTCTGCATAGTGTGTAATGAACTATGTTAGTGATTCTTTTTTATACGTGTACATAATAGTTGGCAATGTTTACATATACTAGTAGTCATACATGTACTTTTCTGTCAAAAAATATTCATGCAACTCAAGCCAATAAATATAAGGATCCTCTAATGAAATCAGAATTGAGTAAAGTCTGGTGTCCAAAAAGAACACAGAATATAACTTTCAGGATAGCTGTGAATGCTTAATGAAACACTTTATGTTGATGTAAACAATCAAAGTTGTTTGACATATTTCAAAAGCTATCGACTTAAAATCATAGCCCAATATAAACTTTATATTTATTAAATTGATAAGATTTTCTTGAAATGTGCTAATTTTATTATTTAAAATGTTTAAAGAATTGATAACAAAACAACCATACTTGCGAGAATGATTGTAATGTTTGTTTCATTTAAGTATTTTGTTTGCTGCTATGCAGCTTTGAATCCCGCCAAAGATTAATTCCATTTACGTTCAGTTTGTAAGCCCTTTTCATCTGGTCGATTTCCCGGATGCTGGTTTATGTTTCATAAACATCCTGAATACATTTCAGGAATATATGACTAGGGAGTGGCGTAGCCTAGAATTTGTCAAGGGGGTGGCCCCAACTGTGCGTAAACGCGAGCAGTTTTGGCCTGCCTTATGACCTTTGGCGGAGCTGCCCCCGGAAACTTTAAGGCTTCAGCTATTCGAAGCACCCCCCCCCCCCCCTCCCCAATCAAATATACTGGTTAACAAGCAAACAAATAAGGGCATGGGCTCGAGCCCAGGAGCCTACCCCTCGCTCCCCCTCGCTACGATAGTGTGACTAGAGCTTAGTATCTGTGTGGGTCTATACAGGGTGGCCCAACAAAAACGGAACGGGGCAATTCCCAAAATATAGCAACATAATGATTATGTCCATCGGATAGGGTGTATTTTTCAATGAAAAATTATACCAAGATCAGCCATTTTGGTCGTGTAGTTTTTGTTTAAGGGCGCTCTGAGTG
>JBAMJV010013809.1:0-10000 GCA_037951105.1 Echinarachnius parma | reverse complement strand
ACGTTGGCCCTACGTTGCCTTGCCTACCGTCGTAATGCGGTTGTTTGTCAAACGTTAGTACGACGTCAACTAGCCAACCAATATCCAACGTAGTAGGCGAAACGTTGGCCCAACGTTTGCTTTTCGACCATATAAATATGATTGTTCGTCTAACTATCACCCAACGTTGTTTCAACGTACATTTGCCGACCAGTTTGCCAACAGTCAACAGCCAACGTCGGCTTAACGTTGTTTTAACGTCAGCTCGCCGACTGCAGCAATATGGTTGTGAATTTACCGTAGGCCAACGTTGGCTAAACGTTGTTTTTCCAACCGCGACGGTGCCGACTATAGACTACGTTCCGCCAACGTCGCATTGTTATCTGGGTATATGTTTATATATTTTGTTTTTCAACATGCAAGTTAAACATTTGTTAATACTGAACAGGCCTACCCTGCAGTCTAAAAAAAAATAAAAAATAAAAAAAAATAAAAAATAAAACAACCATGTTCACAGTAAGCGAAAATCAATTAGTAGTGGTGTGTTTTTTTAAATGATGATAAAACATGAGACATACAATTACTGTTCTGTTCTTATACACGGAACCAATGCCTCGTGAATACTGTTGATATATTATATGAGTTATAATTTCATGATTCAACATACATGTACATAGTTTTCAAAATGGAAAATGAAAACCCGATCCCGCGTTCTACGGTTCCTTATCTTTTTATTGGCTTGATCTCGAGAAGGATCACTTATCAAATCGCACAAGTATGCAAACACCTGGAGGGTGATCATTCTCATTTAGAGTTCCTAATATAAGGACTTTACCAACATATTCCCTAAAAAGAAAATCGCAAAGGACAGTACCCTTTATAACCTTTAAGCGATGTATAGGGAGTAATCTATTTTGTACTGTAATTTAAATTGTATTTTTTGTTAACAATTCGTTTTTGATAATGCCGCCGATCACGTTTATGTGTCATTGTGTTATCACAAACAATCAAATGAACTTCGGACCTATTTGACTGCTCTTATGTTTGGAATGATTTTAACGTCCATATCAAGTATGAATGCTTCTTTAGTCATTCTACTTAAAGTGATCCATTTACTTTGTACAATTTCAACCAAGAGCACAAGGAGCTTTCCCACTTCTCTTTTACCCTGTTGTTTGGCTTATGGTAGCAAAAGAATGAATTGGGTTTCGTTTTTTTCAAATGTCTCCATAATCATACATATATTTAAGATTAAATTTGAAAGCGTCTATAGACGGTTTCCGACCGTAGTCAAGAGTGTCTGAATTCGTATACTCAATTGTCCATAGTATCCGAATTCGTATACTTCACGCGAACGATCGGGATAACATCAGACATTGATTTTCACTGTTTTCACTAGGTAAAGTTTGTAATTTGTCTATGAAATTCTTAAAAAAAACACATTCTCTAGAATCTTACAATGAAATTGGTATGTGATTGAAGTCAAACATTACTTTTGGGGAAAATATAAAGTTAATGGATCACATTTAACATTTCTCTACATCTACAATTTGTAAATTTGATTATGGATCCTCCCCTCCTTTCATCATATTCATAAACCAATATGAGCTGCACACGGCATTCTTCTGGAAATAAGTTGTATTAGATGGCCATTACCATGGTTCCTATCATGAGACAATCTAGTCAGCCACATTTGTATTTATTGGTAACATTCATCCTGAATGTAAGTTATTTCAGTTAAACGTAGGACAATCTAGGCGCGAAAGAGTTATGTTGTGCCATACAATATCGAAAAACACACTATTGGCCACTTGAAACTTCACCATGTGGTTGATTCTGCGCCCCCCCCCCCCGTCCGTTTGGGAGAATATTGTGTGTCCTCTGGATTTGTCTTCAGTGTGGCAATATTGATTTCCACTTGGACATAATTGAAGAAAAAACAGAGTTGCGATTGATTGTAAAGTTGCGAGTAATTCCAAGTCAGAAAACATGCACATTTTAACCAATCAGATTTGCGCAATTAGTCATATGATCTGACCTGCAATTAATCGCAGCTTTCGATCGATTGCAACTCTTTTTGCAACACCTTCCAGATAAAGAACGTGTTATATCATGCACTATGATAAACAAGAAAAGCAGAACATATTATGGACTTTAGCACCGAAGCTGTAATCCAATCACAAATCCAATCCAATCACGAATCGTTAATTTCGCATGATTATACCCATCATTACGGACCAAAGCTAGATGCCCTTTTTTTGTTATTAGCACTACATTTATTAAATCATTGGAATTTAAAATGATATTCTTAAAAATGTAACTTTAAAGGGATAGTTGAGTTTTGGTAGAGAGGGCGCTACACATAAGGTTTTTGTTGTTGAGATAATGAAAAACAGAGTGTAAAATTTGAAAGAGCATAATATTTTATTGACAGAATAAACTTGATTTTATCAAAATCGGTTCAGAAACGGCTGAAATATCCATAAATGTAACCATTTGTAATAAATGTGGGGCCCAAAAAATATTAGATGATTTTGAACAAACCGTTAGAAATCTTTTTAAAAATGCTTCCTCTTTTCAAAAATGTTAGAATAAAGTTTTTAAATATTTGTTGTTTATCTCTCTATCTAATCACTATTTTTACGAACCTTCACATGCGCAATATTGTATTTAAATGGTTTAAACCAATTAGTTTTTAGAGAGCGCCATCTTCAGTTTGAACAGCTCTGTTTGAATGATAAAAGGCTTTTTACTTAGTCGTTTGTAATTTTGAATTCCTTTCAAGCATTGTAGAGTTATAACTATTAGTTTGTAATGTAATGGTGCAGGTTTTGGATACTGAAATTCAGTTTGACCAAAACTGTACTCTCTTTACCAGAGCTCTCCTTTTGCCTTTTCCTTTTCCCTATTCTTGTTTTCCGTATATCGCTCTCCACTCACTTCCCCTTACTTTGATGGTGTTCTATGATATATATATGTTAATGCTTTCAAATGTAACTGTAAATATATGTAAATATTACTTTGACAATCATGCTTGCAGTGTCAGTTCAATGCTATACACATCGCTAACACAATGTTGTTGCCTGTGAATTCAATTTTAATTTCGTAAGTAATGATGAACAAAAACAAAGGAATATTCTCCAAATCACCACATCTCGTATATAAAGACATACGATTTTAGAATGGGAGCACATGTATGATTATAGGACATGTTGTGAGTCCGATAATTGTCTAAATCAAGGTAATTCACGGATGACACAATTTTCGTGGTGGTAAGTGATATGAATTCATACTTCTAACAAGGTTAAAACAAACATAAATACATCTCAAATCAAGTACAACCAGTCCTCATGATTAGCCTTCTTTCCATCCACATGAATGAAAAATATATTTTAAAATTAGTGTTTTCAGTGCTACCAAAGATGGCGACATTTGGCGGTTTGTCATTTCCAAAATGTCCACATTAAAACTTATTTGTGCAATCTGCCTACGTGCAAAATGAACCAAGTTATCACATATTAAATATGACTTTGCAAACACCATTGTTAGCGATGCGATAAGGTTTATTGATTAACAACATTGATAACCTTTATACAGTGTTACTCGTGCTACAGCAATCGTGGTTATTGGCAGACCTATCATATCGAACTCTTGACAATGCACACTTATGAAGTGGGCCTTCTAAATGCTGTCTGTACACAGATCATTTAGATTAGTCAGGTCTGTTATCTACCTCGCGCGAAAGATTATCATATTTATTTAATCAAAATATTTATTAGCAAAAAAATAACTGCCAGCGTGTGCATTCTTGGAATAATTACATTCAATTTGATAGTTCGTTAGAGATGAAGATTGGATCTAATAACAATAGATACAGTCCATGTTTATATGCAGCGGTGTTTATTACCACACATTACTTCCACGAGGAGCTAATTATGAAAACACATTTCAGATTTGTATTTGCATTGCGGTATCTTCTTTCGGGCTTAGTTAAAATTATCAATTGTTATATTTTACTAGAAATGCTTTATCTGTGTATGGGATGATGCAAACAGTCATGAGAATGATAACATTTTTACAAATGTCGTTAAACTTCTTGGTGTGGTAAGGTTTTTATGACTTTGAGGTTATAATATTTTGATAATCAGAGTTTTGTTGTAAACTTTGGTCAGTAAATTAAAGGTACACTTGAGTATTGGTAATTCCCGAAATGCCCCTTGACACTAAATTGGTTGGTTTTAATTCCATTTGAAAGTAAGTTGAATAAAACATGTAAAATGAGAATCATTTCCTTTAAAATGCTCTCATAGTTGTACAATTTTATTTCAAGATAATTTATTCATAAGTCTACCGGTCGGGGGACATTTCGACTTTTAAGAAGAAAACAAAAATGCTTATAGACTACTTCGAAAAAATCCAAGTATGTTTTTAAATAGTTGTTGATGATATCTCTATTTAATCATTATTTTAACAAATCATCAAATGCACAATTTTGTATGAAAAATGGCAAAAACCAATGAGTTATAAGAGAGCGCCCTCTTGAGTTGTAACGGCTCTTTTTGAATGATAGGTAAAGATATTTTTATTAAATGTAATTTTCTTTTTTTGAATGTCAAAGGAATCCGAGAAAAGTCAAAGAGGGCAAAAATGTGTACGTGGTGTAAAGATAAAGGTGCAGATATTGTTTTTTTTTACAAGAAACATTATAGTACAATTGAAGTTGAGGAGACTTGGAAATTGCTATGGAATGGGAGTTCATATTTTAGTCATGGGACAAACCATAGTAAAGGGGTGCTTATTTTGATAGATGATAAATTAGATATTCAGGTGTTAAATGTTATTTCAGATAATAACGGTAGATATGTTATAATGGAATGCATTATTCAGGGGATGAAATTGATAATGGCTAATGTTTATTTGCCAGTAAGAGGAAGGGAATCAGAAAAGATTGAATTTTTGGTCAATTTTGAGAAAAATTGTAAAAGAAATGAATATAGAAAATAATGCAATAATTATTGGGGGAGATTTTAATATTATTTTAAATAAAGATTTAGATTATTTTGGAAGTAGTAAACACAATGTTCAGTCTCGATTTAATATTTTATTTGAACAATTTTTAGATAGATTTGAGTTGCTGGGAATGGATTGAATAAACAGTTTACGTATAGGCAAGTTAATTCATGTATACAAAGTAGATTAGATTATTGGTTTGTTTCTAAGCAGATAGAACATGTAGTACTAAAATATGATATAATACCTTCTACAGCTCCAGATCATTCAGCTATTCAATTGCAATTTTATGATAAGTTAAGGTATTCATTTAAGTTTCAGGGATCCTACTGTAAATTAAAAAATAGTTTATGTCAAGATACTGAATATATTAATTGTATTAAAGAGGAAATTATTAAATTAAAAGAAGAATTTCGAATAGAAAAAGAAGATAAAAGAGTTTTATGGGATTTTTTGAAAATGAAAATTAGAAATGTTAGTAGAAAATATTCAAAAGAAAAGGCGAAACAACGAAAACAAATAATTGAACATTTAGAAGAAGATATTTTGAAGTTGGAAAATGAATTGTTGAATGGGATAGACCAGGGAAAAGTTGATGATTTAGAACGAAAAAAAAAAAGACTTACAGGATTGTTATAATTATATAAATGAAGGTATTACAATTTGTTCTAGAGCATCACACTATGAATGTGGAGAAAGAGACACTGGGTATTTTACTCAATTAATGAAGTCTAATAAAAAGAAAACATTGATTAGTAAACTTTATATTGATGATGATATAAGTTTTGATTAAAACAATATTATGCAGGAAATATATACATTTTATAGTAAGCTTTATGCTCAATCGGATGGGGAAGTTGACTTTGTGGATGTTTTTTTTCAGGACTTGCCAAAATTAAATTTAGAGTTGTGTGCATTATGTGAAGGCAAAATAACAAACGCAGAATGTGTTGCAGCTATTAAAGAAATGTCTTCTAATAAATCCCCAGGGAATGATGGGTTAAGTGTTGAGTTTTATATACTGTTTTGGCCATTAATAGGAAATTTAGTTGTAGATTCTGTAAATTCAGCCTTTGAAAAGAAGGAACTTTCCTCACAAAGGCATGCAGTTATAAGTTTGATTTCTAAAGAAGGAAAAGATCCCTTATTTATAAAAAAATATAGACCAATATCTTTATTGAATGTTGATTACAAAATTTTAACTAAAGTGCTTTCTATAAGGATTAAAACAGTTTTAAATGAATTAATTTCTGTAGACCAGGTGGGATATTTAAAAGGTTGAAACATAGGTGAAGCGATAAGAATGATAGATGATATAATTCATCATACATCATTTAATAAAATACCTGGATATATGATGATAATTGATTTTGAAAAGGCTTTTGATTCAGTTTCACATACTTTTTTGCAGAAGGTTTTGATTACATTTGGTTTGGGACCGTCATTTTGCAGATGGGTGGAGACTATATATAATAATGCTCAAAGTTGTGTTTTTAATGGGGGCGCATCTACTGGATACTTTGATATTAAGAGAGGTGTTAGACAGGGGGATCCCATGTCCCCATATTTGTTTATACTTTGTATTGAAATTTTAGCTCGTTCAATATATAAAGACCCTGAAATTCAAGGATTTACTTTTACTAATGTACAAGTAAAACAAATTCTTTATGCAGACGATATGACTCTCTTTATTCGGGACTGAAACTCATTTAAAAGGGTAGAAAAACTGTTAAAGTTTTGCTAGAAATTCTGGATTGAAAATTAATAAAGAAAACACTTTTATATTATTGTTAGGCCCTTCTCAAAATGAAAATATTGCTCTTCCATTTGGTAAAATAGTACAAATAGTCAGGATTTTGGGTATATACTTTTCTTTGGATGTTGAAATTCAGGAAAGGACAAACTATAAAGAAATGTTGAGTATAATAAAAAAGTTGTTGTCTTGGTGGAAACAAAGAGATATAACTTTAATGGGGATAATCCAATTGATAAAAACGTTTATTTTGTCAAAATTGATTTATGTATCGGCGCTGACACCAGTACCGAATTGGGTATTTCAAGATTTGGATAAATTAGTTTTTGACTTTTTGTGGAATGGAAAAGATAAAATTAAACGAAATGTTATGTTCTTGGATTATTGTAAAGGTGGACTTAGACTAACAGACTTTCATTTATTTATTTTAGTGCAAAGGATTATGTGGGTAAAGCGACTCTTAACGTGGGATGCAAAAATGGGATGAAACAGTATTTTAATTATTTAACTAAAAATGCTGGAGGAAGTTTGATATTTTATAATAATGCAACCATAGGTATATCTGAATTAGTATTACCGGCATTTTATAGAGATATGTTGGACGTTTGGATGGCCACGAAAACGTTTTTGTTAAAAAAATAAACATCTCTAAAAGGAATGAGATTATTTATAATAATAGATTTGTTTATATTGATGGTCATGTTCCTTTTGATGAACAACTACTTAAATTTTTTTTTTATAATTTGCATCATATTATTGATGGGGAAGGCAATATAAAAAGCAAATGAGGAATTTCAAAGAAAGGGTTTAAATAATTTAGAAATCACCAAAATACAGCGTATATTTCTTGGCATTTCCCCCTTCATGGAAACAATTTTTAAATAAAAATACTCACTCAAATATAGATAGGGAATTAGATATGGACTTTTTAATTTTTGAAAGAGTATATTTGTTAGATCAAATTACTTCAAAAATTATATATGCACAGTCCTAAAAACAACCCAGCTCGCTACTCCCCCACCACAGCCGTCCCTCCCAAACTCTCCTCAAACACCACAACCAGTGCCCCTCACTCCCACCCACAACTACCATCCAACGTCCCAGCACTTAGAATGCACTACTAGAAGCTACGGCGAATATCCCATTACACAGCTTAAACACCTCATAAACTCCCCCAACCCTAACATCTAACCAATACCCATGGTAACAGCTACAATCATGATCTATAGTGGTAAATATGAAGAAACTTACGAGCATTTTTTTTTTCTTTGTGAGAAAATAAAACCAATCTGGGAAGAGTGTGGGAATATATTTAATTTAGTAGAGATTAAAAATATAAATTGGAAAGGTATCCATGTAGGGATAATTGACTTAAGCATAAGGAAGAAACAGTTATTAAATCATATAATAATTTTGATAAAATATATGATATTTATAGACAGTAAAAACTAAAAATAAACCCACCAACCTCCTTTGGAGATTAACGAAAAAACAACAACCCCCCACGCCCTTCTCGTCCCCCCTACTCAGGCGCCCGCGGACCTCTACCCACTCATTTACGGCCAGTGGCTCATACTCAGAATAGTTTCGTGCAGCCCCAAATCGGGAAGGCGAATAGAAGCAATGAAATAAACATGGCTGATAATTGGGCGAGATTCTCACAAGATGTAGGCATGTTTTTTTTCTTTCTGGGGATGTGTGTGTTATGGGTGTCTGTGTATGCGTGTGTATGTGTGTTTTTTTTGGGGGGAGGGGAGAATTTTTTTCTCTCCTATTTCTCCCCTTTTTATGTTTATGCTTTCTTCATGCATGCATGCTTTATTTGATGTAAATGGTAAACATTTATTTGTATTATTCAGATGTGAATGTAAAATCATATTATATATAATTATGTTAACATGCATACTATTTTATGTACTGATTTTGTTATTGCTTGTTATTGTTATTTTGTTATTGTTTGTAAAAAGCAATGGAGAAAATAAATATCTTTGAAAAGGGTTTTTACTAAGTCGTTTGTAATTGTGTATACCTTTCGAGCATGGTGGAGTTATATCTATTAGTTTGTACCGTAATAGTGCAGGTTTTAGTTACTAAAGTTAAGTTTGACCAAAACTAAACTATCCCTTTAACCACAACCAGCTTTGGCAATGATTATCAAACGAGGTGCTGCTGCTATAGGGGCTATCAGTTCACCGTCATGGGTAAGCGAGAATATTTTCCTTACCGGGAGGGGTTGAGGTCTATAGGCCAAATATGATATTCTTCCCGATTTGACTTTATAAGCAAACTAAATTTGCATGGAAACAGAATAAAAAACATGTACGTACATTTTGGTAGGAATCAAATTAAAGTGGCATTATATTTTTATCAAACAATGCCCATTGTTTTAGATGTTTAATGTTTGTTTTTGTTTCATTACATGTGCACTAAAGAACAAATAGAAACGATAAGGAAATCTATGAATAATCAATGCTCAACACAATCTTAAAATTATACATGTAATACTGCATCTCTAAATCATAATGTTCATTTCAAGAAGGGTAAGTTTTGAAAGTCAATAAATATATCTTCCAAGGAGTTACCAGAAAGTATAAACGAACGGTAGCTTTTAAAACAGTTGCTACAAGATTCATTCCTACCGCAATAAATTTCACTTGAACCGATACCACATTCCACACTTTCCTCTTTCCTGTAGTTGCAATAAATTATATAGGACTATTATTAACTTTATAATATAGCGTTTCACCGAGTACATTTAATAGGAAAAGGAAGGCATAAGGACACTTATTGATGATTTAATAATTATGGTTGAGAGGCAGTGTATACAAAGTGCCATTAACTACCTCATCCTTCTATCCCCTGAAAATCTATAATTGATACATTCCAATAAATTTATTTAATATTGTGTCATTGTGAATACAAGAAGAGCAACTTTTAGAAACCCAACTGTGAAAGTTTTATTTTCCATTAAAAATGAATGGATAATTTGGTAAAGTTAGTTTACCGCCCTGTCTATATTACAATTTGCCCAAATCTGTAATGCCACGATAGAACAAACTTGCACTGACTGTTATGATTTTTGTTTAGTTGGTATGTCCAATGAAATTGTTTTTATATGACATCAAAGATTTAACAATGAGTCAAATAAGAGGGCAGCATACAAGATTTGTATCAAAACTTCAAACTTTATTAAAAAAATCATCATCCTTGACTTGAATTATCGATACGATAGACAACATGAATGTGACTTTGTCAGAG
>JBAMJV010013808.1:0-20237 GCA_037951105.1 Echinarachnius parma | reverse complement strand
CTGTTTGTGGGGATGCGTCGTGTCATAAACTGCTATGGCGTGACCGGTAAACAGGGGTAAATAAGACCACCATCCCCACCACCACCACCACCACCAGTGTATCGGGCTTCAAGTTCAAAGATATTCTTGCGACACCAACCACGCACGAACATGAAGAGAGAAGAAAAGAAAAGGGAGAAGACACTTTAACATCAAAGCTCTACCATTATTTGTGTCTACAGGTTTAGACAAAAAAGACACACGATAACGTTAAAAAGGAGTCAAGAGGGAAAAGGGAGATGCATTTCGCATCTCCTTTTTAGAAACATCTTTCTCTCGGGTATCTGCTTAAACGGTAAACAAATATTAATCGAAAATGAAAGGGAAATAGAGAGAAAGAGCTAGAGAGAAATAGTGTAGGTGAAAAAAGAATGGGGGGGAGAAGGGGGAAACGAGAGAAGGGGGAAGCGAAAGAAGATGCGTTTAGCATCACAATTTGTTCCTGTTAATACCCCCTCGTACGTTCTGTATGTTCTCTTTTGTTGCCTCGATCCTGCCATGATTGGAGGATGATTTGAGACCCATTTCCCGATAATTTGCTACCTATTTATTTCTCATCTTTGTGCGCACGGAGTGTGGTCGTTGGTGTAGCTTGTGGGACGTGGAGTATAAGGGGGTAAATCCCCCACCCCCTAACAATGTGGTTGAGTATCCCACCACGTTACGTTCCCCTCTCCCTATATAGGCATGATAGGATGAAACATATAGAGATACATAACACAATTTCGTCTCACCCCTTTCAGCATGTTTATGGAAGATCGCCACCTCATTCCTCTCTTGTCAACACATCTTCCCCCTCTCCGCTCCCCTATGTAGGAAACTACGCCCCCTCCTCTTTCCCCATCCGTTATCCCCTTGTTACCCGCAAGAGGTTTACAGTATGACCCTATAAGGACAGGGAGCTTATTTTGGTTAACACGTTAATGCATTTCACATGATAATGTCCTTAACATATTACTATCTGGTTATGGGATATTTCTATAATTTATCCACACCTCTCTCTATAATATATCGACCTTTTTTTGCTCAGGATCCTGCCAATTTGATTCAACATTTTTGACATCTCTAGAACAAATCACTTCCCATTTCATATAGTTGGCATAAATTGCTATTTTACTTTTTCCTATATAAATTTGTAAAAAAAATCCCTGAAATATGGAAGCTCAGTTTATAACCTTAGCTTGATCAGACCAAAAATGCAATAGCATTATATCGTATGAGATAACAGAACCCAATACATGTACGTGTGTCTGTTCATGGTATAGCCAAATGGAATAATTTAATATTCGCACATTGTCCCGGGGGTATTTCACAAAGATTCTAAGTTGGACCTAACAATTATGGAAAGCCATTTGTAGCCTTGGAATAAAACATATTCAAAAGCAAAAGAAAAATTGCAAGTATTTGAAACTTCCGACAAAAATGTATATCTATAACTTCAAGGCCCTTGATAATAACAAATAATACTGATTTCAATCGAAATGTTTGCCTTTAAAAAGAACTGTTCCATTAACTTTACAAAGAAACTAACGGTCCGACTTAGACTTAGAGTTAGGTTCAACTTAGAATCTTTGTGAAACACCCCCTGTTGTAATCTAATTTGTATTACGCCTATAATTTGTTTTGTAATCTGCAGATTATGAATGATTAATTTCATGTTCTCTTTAATTTGATCTTTGGTGCACGTGTGTTGTGAAAATTTCAGTTTAGAAGTAATAACGACTCACCCACAAATCAAAACATTCGTCACCTAGTATATACCTCACATCTAAAAACAGATGGCTAAAACTAAACAATCACATATCACTTTCTATTTTTTGTTATTTTATCAAATTAATTACTCTCATTATGCCTTTCGATATGCTTTGAGTCAATATTTTTCGACGCTTTAAAGATTTATATCTATACTGATTTGCAATCACAACTAATTCATGTAATGACTGAGGCAATAATGTAGTCGTATAAACGTTGGGTGAAACTAAAAGTATAGGGAAGATGTAAACGTGAGAAGAAAAACATGACAAGGGATTAGCTTCGCTATATATATATATATAAGAGCAAGCGAAAGAGGAAAAGTGAATGAGATAATAATGCTCGCATGATCTGAAGTGCATTGGGGGTAGTTCCTGCCACTTGTCAACCGGCGGAGTTTCGGGGGCGTTCTGCCTCCACTACACCGTCAACAAGAGCACGTGCGGCGTACACGAACAATAATAAATCGTGGATAAGTAGTGCCGGTGTTTCAGGAAGAAGTCTTCGGGTAGAATGTGTGTATAACCGTGATGTTTTTCCGCCGCTCGGAATTTCATCACCTTGCACTTGTTATCTTTAGTTTGGTTTTTCGGTCGAATTAGTCTTGTTTTTCGCTGTTAGATTGGGCGTATTTCGACACCTTCTCGAGTCAACTTCACACATCATTTCCCAAACAAGCCGCACAAATCAATTTTGGGCACCGTTCATTCACTCATTTGCTTGTAGGTCTATAAGAGTGCGCTTACAGTCCCGAAAAGTGTAAAGTTGATTCGAGGAAGGGATCAACGTGAGAGGTGACGGAGGGATGTGGCTATTTTGATAATCATTCCAGTCTTGTTCATGTACAGGGGTTTCCTTCGCGTGACTTCTTTTTTTTGCTAGGTCGAGAGTGGAACTTGGCGGAAATACGTTGTTTGTAAACGTTTTTTCGACTTTTGTTTTAGATTATCATAGGTTTTCATTTACATCAATGTATAACCATATCCATCATCCCCTCATCTGCCCCTCCTTCGCCTTCTCCTCCGACTCGTTCTCCTTTTATTTAGTCTTGTATCTCTCTTCTCATCTTTTCTTCATGCTCTTTCACGTTATCACGATTTCCAGACAAATTTACGACATTTGTACACGTACGTTACTGTACGTGGTACGTTAAGCACGTTGACAGGGTTTTAACAGTTACATCTAAAGCTTTCGCTTTTATCTGCAATATTGTCCAAGATTAAGGCGCTCATGGACGAATTGCATCAAACTTGAATAAAAGAAGAAAAGAAACGGTCCATTTCGACAATTCTAAGACCATTTCATTCTTTGTTTGGCGCAAATAAAAGGCGAGCTATTTGGTGGCGTGGTCCGGCTTTTAACGCATTAAGCGGGCATAGGCGACGCAGTGGGGACGCAGTATGACGCCAATGTGAGAAACTGCGCTGCGCAGGCGTTGCGCCTACGTTCGGAATAGTGCAGTCAATAGGGGATCACGAAGCGCAAAATTTCGCCCGTCTGCCGCGGTTGTTACGGAACACTGCGCAATCAGTGTATTATGAAATTGTCCTATAAATACTTAATTCTTCCACGGTGCCCATGCAATCTGCGTATGACGAAATGGCGCTAAAATCATTCATTCTCCGAGACTAGTCAAATATGACACATACTTGTTATTTTCTCCCCTCTCCCTTTTTGGTTCATGAGGTTGAAAAGTATTGCGTTCGCTTGGTGTGAAGAAAGCATATGGACAGTTTTCTCTAACATTTTTGCGAAAAACGTCAACGACTGGTGCGACATGTATACGTAAACGTACGTGTGTATGACGACTTCATTAAGAAAGTGCAATTCCAATTTCAAGGGCGATTTCATAAATCGTTTAAGTAAAGCCATCGAGCCCTTTAGTAAATATGTTAACAACGAGTTGATGTCAATGTCAGTTTATCCAGTCATTTACAATTATTGACATCTGGTTTGTTTTGCAATTTAGATAATAATTGTTCAATTGGAGAAGGACAGAATTAAATAAGTTTGACTTTACGTACGATATTTGATGACTTCTTCAAGAAAGTGCCAGGATCTCACACCCTCGCTGAATTGTTGAACTTGTCAACAATCAAATTAATGTCACATGCAGTCGATTAAATTTACAACATTAATTTGTTAAAATCTGTCATCCGGATAATCGTCAAGTCATTTACGTTGTTAACATCTGTTTTATTTTTAAATATAATAAATAACACTGTTAGAGTTACCATGGTTACGAAATTGTAGGTATGATGACCTTATCAAGAAAGTGCAGTTCCTTTTCAAGGGCAATTGATACATAAAGAGATTAAGTTAAAACACTCGCACCCTTAGTAAATGTTTGGATAAGCGAAAAACATCAATGAACGTCGATTAACGTGCACATTAATTTGAAAGAGGATCATGCGGAAAACCATTACAAAATTGAGTCATTTCAGTAACCGACGTATTTTCGTTAATTTTGTGGGGGGGGGGGGGGGGGCAAAGGGACTGACGATTTGGGTAACATAATTTGGCTTCTCTCGAAACAAACCAAGTAAAAGCGGTGAAATGCATTTCCAGCTAATGATATTTTCTCAACATCTTTCATATAATAGTTATGTTTATCAATGATGATCTAGATTTATTTTCTCATCGTCTTTTAAATTTACTTTATATTCGTGAATGGATCTCATACGCTCCGGTATAGTATTTTACGGTAAAATACACCAGAGTGACCGCCATGTTTTATTTGCCAAACTCGTCAGCCTAATGATGTATCGTATAGCACAGAAGGTATACACTTGTCAAGTATATACATATATGATGCCAAACAATAAAAATTATGTCTTTTGTGTGCGCTTTGTACAAATAAGCAATGTCACAAATTTAGCACATTTTGCACGACCGGTATATAATGCAGACCCAAAATAAATCATGATTTTTCTCGCGTTAGTAAGAAAAGAAACGATCCCCATAAACACACAGAGCAAAAAAGAACATATAAACCAAGGTTATAACCTCTGATGGGCATATGTTCCAAACTCAACAGATCTTGTTTCAATATGTTATCATTTATTTGCGGAAGAAACTCTCTAATATTTCTTGTTTTATTTGGATAGCTCGTTCTCGTCGGACTAAAACTTTAGAATCCGTGTATACAATATACACATGTGTATAATGAAGAGCTTTCTTCCAAAAGGCGCTATATCCACGTTTTCAACTTTCGATGAAAACGGGTTTCTTTGCCCAACATTGTACACGTGACTATGGGAATATGAAAATTGAACTTTCTATATTTTGATTTTGAGTGAGTAATGTTTCGTAAAATGTGGATTCCTAGATAGCTACGTAGCTTATAAATGTAGATAATTATATCGTTAACTCAATTTTTATGGAAAGTGGATTTAGCGCCTTTTGGAACTGAGCTCTTCATATATAAACAAATGAAGAGTGGGGAGCGAGTGATTTGACCGAGTCCTCTGTCACGTTCGGTCAATGTTTGGGAAGTGCGACCATTTGGACACCATATTTAATATCGAGACGAGATCCATTCGCATTGTACGCTTGTCAGCAAGATGTCACATCGGTTCCTGCGTGATTTTGATCAATCTGAAATATGTGTGCCCAAGAAGTTGATATGATTTTTAAAATTTTCTGTTTGCATTACGTTTGTGAACCACAACCTTGTAAGCTCCCACGGTTAGGCGCAAAGCCCCGACGGCGTGTTTATATACATATCAGCGTTATGATTAAAAACAAAACAAAACACGGTTTGATATGATCACGCCGCATGCATGTCCAAAGCAAAGACAAAAGGGCTTCTTATTCCGTTAGAAGAAAATATGAAAGTTGAACTTTCCCACAAATCTGAAAACGCAATGTTTAATTATAATTAATTAAAATGTTGAGCACACAGTACTATTCATTTTACATTTCTAAAGGAGCGACAGTACTTAAGCAAAAACAAAAAGCCTCCTTATTCCGTTAGAAGAAAATATGAAAGTAAAATTTTTCCCACAATTCAGAAAACGTAATGTTTAATTGGATTAAATTACAATTTTGAGCACACAGTGCTTTTAATTTTACATTTCTAAAGGAGCGACTTTACTTAAGCAAAGACAAAAAGCCTCCTTATTCCGTTAGAAGAAAATAATTATGAAAGTTAAATTTTCCCACAATTCAGGAAACGCAATGTTTAATTGGAATTATTTACAATTTTGAGCACATGTTCTTTCATTATACACTTCTGAAGGAGCGAGGTTTAGTTTTCCCATGCACAAAGTATACTTTGATTTGCCTTGGCAATGCGGAGATTTCTTTTTCGCTTTTTTGCTATGACTTTGTATCACGTTCTCTGCAATATAAACAAATGAAACTGATAATATGCTTTTAAAACACTATTATTACATTAAATACGATCCAAACTTACTACAAGCCCATGTTCACACACAGACTGATTTAGCGCGATCAAATTTAAAGTGGCTATACAGCACATAATATATGAATTTCATGTATAGCCATATAGGCCTTCTTTGTTATATTTAAATACAAGTGCATCATTACAAGACTAAAACGTCAAGGGCCAATGACTTTTGTAAGCTGGTTTAAAAATAATTAAAAAAACCCGTTTAAAATAGTTATCTTTTTCTTCAGAATGTCACATAAATATATTCACAATTATGGCTCGTTCAGATCTTTTGGACTGAATCTACTGTTTTTTTAGCCTATAATTGTACATAATTTTATACTAATATTTAGGTCAGGGGAATTACATTTGTTTAGTCAGCTATGAACATTGTTGATGTCAGAACCTGAATGGAACTGTATAAATAGGCGTAATATTGTACCCCCTCTCGTGTACTTAGCTAAGTCATAAAGTGATGATCACAATACGAGAGAGGGGGCATAATTTAGACTACAAATAGTCAAACTGTCAAGGGAATTCGCAAACATAAACTAATGCTCCACATTTCATTCATACTATCCCCGTTACAATCACATAATTACTTTTTATCTACACGATGATCTCTCGTAAATTCGTTCAAAACTTGAAAAAATGGGAGCGCCTTTGTGTTGGGCCAATAAAAAAAAAATCGCAACAAAGCTTTGACGTGTATCAGTACGTAACACACAGCGCGGCTAGTGTAAGTACGGAGACACACTTTGATAATTGATTACAATACAATGGGTATTTCCTAACCCCGAAGGGCCTGTTTGAATATTCGTGATGTAAATTCATCAAAAAGATTGTATAAAGTGCAAACCATTTTAGTAAAGTCTTTTAAAACTATCATGAAATTTGGAGAGAAAAAAATGAGATCGTGTTAATAGCGTTTGAGTAGTTTAGGGTCTTTGTATGAAGACTAGCGCCGTCCGCTCTCAGGATTGTTGTGCGCGTTAGCGCGTAAGTACAGTATCGTACATGGTGACATACACCGCCCGTTAGAACCGCAGCGGTAATATGGCTTGACATTGGAATGGGAAATATTAAAGAGAACCACAAAAGAAAAATCGTTTGATGTGTGAAGGAGAAAGGCATACATATTTCGTAATCCACCTCACAAAAACATACAGAAGGTTGTGATTAAAGTGATATCTGATGAAACGATAACAAATTATCAATATCGGGTCTTTGCCTCGTAACATTTATGATTCGCGATTAATCGTGCTATTGATTAATTTGATCGCACAACTGTTCATTAAGTTCATGAAACATTACATATTATCCTTTCCACGGGACCGTATCCGAATGGTATATAGGGGTAATCAATAATTTCTAAGATCGCCTTTAATTTTTTCTCGAAATTCGGTGGAATTTCCTACTAAAACCAATCTATCTAAAAACTTATCAAACCAACCGGCTTTGGAATTATACAGACGTACCCGAATAGAATCTGAATCGTATTCAATAATTAAATCGGGCACTATACACCTCAAAACTATAACCATTACCTGATTACTGCAATGTGCAGTATTTTAATTTCAAATATAATACAAATTCTCTCTTTGTTTCACAAACTTGAGTATATTCAACCCCTAAACCATACCCTTTTGCTAATGATATTGGAGATATACGGCAGACGGGTGCTGCCCTAACACACGGCCGCGTTGAACCACACGTCTTTCTGTGGCTAACCCCTCGCTAAAAGTCACCAATAATAAGTTTAGTATTGGTCCACACTGTACATAATTATACACCGCAAGAAAAGCAACTCAATGCAACTCAAGTAATGCATCAAATTATCAACTTGTATTGTTACACTAGTTTTGTATTCAATAGATATACCGGTATATGCTTGCAGTTTAGTTCCATGCACTTTATCCATACATAACGGCCCCGTCACATATCACCGGATAGCATAAACGGACGCCCGACGAATAGAACATTTGCGAAATCAAGTTATCCGGTGGTGAAAGTCGTCTCCATTGCTTATCATGCACAACATATAAATATGCCGCCGGATAGAACAACGTACATCGCCTGACAAGGAATAGACAAGAAACGCACACGAACGGAGACGAACGGATTGAACATTTTCTTTCCGTCGGGCATCCGTTTAGTAAGGTATGTGACCGGGCCATGTACACCGCAACAAAAGTAGACAAGCAATATGCCATGTCAAAAGTGATGTATCAATTATATTGCTACATTAAAATGATTCATCAACTAGATGCCAAATTTCCAGAAAATTGGGCAGACAATTAATGACTTAAAAACTGAACGGATATTAAAAGCATTCCTTTTTAAAGGGGCCGTCAACGTGTACATGAATTGTGTATACCATTACCAGTTCAGAACTACTCCAATATAATTCATGTATCAGTTACATAGCAACGCTTGAATTGGTTCAAGTTCAGATTCATTAATCACATTTCAAAAATATTTATAGGGAAGCCGATACTTGCAAAAGTCAAAACATATATTATTCTGTACGGAGCAACACTATTTGTGTTTGAACTTATGTAACAGGCATGAGAAACATTAGAAAACCAGCCGATAGAAGATAATAGATGGACATTATGTAGACTGATATTCTGTCTGAATGCAATACTTATTGCACACTGCACACAAGAGTTATTCTTGACGTCGAGTTAAACAGTTAATTCGATAATACGTCACATAAACATTGTAGTACGTATATAAATGTGCAAATGTCATCGCGTCCATGCAATTTGCGAAATAGATCATGTACAAATTGATATGTGAACGAGGGGCGAGCGGGTCAAATCCTCCAATCATTATGTCGCTTTAACCCTTCTTAAGCCAAGTGCCCACTGTGCGATTTGCGCCTAGCGATCTAGAGAGATCTTGCCAGAGTGGGAGCGATCCCCTGAGATCCGTGGAAAAGTCGCGCAATGGTCGCACCTGATCGCCGTAACTCGCGTCCGCAGGGGTGGTGTCGGTAGCGGTCGCCGGGTTTTCGACATGTTCAAAAATTTGACGACCTCCGGCTTCGATCGGGCACACTCGCAAGCAGAATCGCATAGTGAGCACGCCCAGATCGGCCTCGATCGCATTCGCGGCGAACTGGTGCGATTCACACAGATCCGAGATCGCTATCAATTCGCAGGCGCAAATCGCACAGTGGGCACTTGGCTTTACTCTAAGCAGTGAGAGTGCACATTGACTTGTAGTACTTGATATGCGTCTTATTACTCAAATAATTAGGTTGATATGCGAACAGGGGGTAAGTAGGCCAAATCCTCCATTATTATGTCAATTTAACCATGTAACTGCTAAATAGAGAAAGTGCACATTGACTAAAAATATACTCTTCTCTTTCGCGCCCGACAACATACATACAAAATGCAATTGCAAGATATTATGATGCACATTATTGTGCCCATGTTAATTGAACATTTTAATCTATGAAAATGTAAGTTTTGTATTTGTTTATGCGCACTCACCCCGTATGACAGACTGCAGTCCACTCCAAGGATACTTCGTCATCAATATTAACTCAAAACTTAAACTAGAAAAAAACACCTGTATAGTGAACAGCCTATTTACGTTGTACAGTATACGTTCGACCCATCCTGTTGGTCAAGCAAGCTGTCATTAAATGATAATTTAGTATTTCCAACCAGCTGTAGAGGCAGCTTGACGGCGACTCTTAATAATACAAAATATGTTATGCAGTATCACAAACGATGTAATTCCTTGAGGGCTTATACGTATAGTATATATAGTTTAAACATTGTGTATAGATATTTCTTATACTTTTTCAGCTTGATACACTTTCCTTCTACTTTGCTGGGGGATAAAGTCAACATTTTTCATGGAAAGCTCTTTATTGGAGGGATATAGATCGCACGGGATTAGTTTTATTTGAAATATATTTTTAAAATACTCGCTTTCTTTGACTTATTTTAGCCCCCACTTTTATCCCCATACCAGGAACCAAACATTCTATCAACCCTAAATTTCTTTTTCTTTTTTAATCCCCTACTTGCCCCCATAACAATAACCCAAAATGTGTCCTGCCGTATCACATTACTTCCCCATTATGGCCCCTCTTCCATTTGGCGTTTATACGAATTCCATACGCGTTAACCCATAACGTACCACACACAAAACACTACAATAAGACTGCATCCAACCTATTTTGCCCGCACTGGGAAAGGGTTAAACGCGTCCGTTATCCAGGGTCATACATTAACATAGATACTCCACCACGTAAGAACGACCAGCCTTTAAACGCATCGAATAGACTTAGTAAAGGGGTAGACATGTGAATGGACACGAAAGGGGGAGGGGGGATGGTGGGGCTAGTTTACCTTGGAAGGATGATGTCTGTACAAAGCACTCTACACGATATACTATACTATTATGTCTTTCTCATTTTCTTACTGAGCTAGAATTATTTTTTAAACACTTATTTAATTTGTGCAAACGCTGGAGATGGATGAACACTATGATAAGAGGGCAAGACTTTCCACCAGGTAGAAACGCCCCCTCCCCCCCCCCCCCCCCCGTTATTGGCTTCACCCGTGCCTCCATTATAACAAACCCTTGGAAAGATCATTAATTCGTGTGCGTGAACACAAACATATATACCTATAGAAACATCAACATTTGCGAAGAACAAACATTATGCTGGAAATGCCCCCTCGCCCTGACCCCCTCCCCCCCCCCCCCTCCCCCTCCTACCCTGTCATGGGTTTACTATTATTGAAAAGACCATTTTTAAAAAGGTATGCTTCTTATATGCATCAAGCTTTGCGTCAAACGAGCAGCGGACGGCATTACATACATGTAATACAGGGGCCGCGGAAGGTTTGAAAGTGGAGGAGGGGGGGGGGGGGGGGGGGGGGTGACCACATTTGAATTTTATACTTATGTATTTTATTGTTTGAAGCCAAAAAAGTGGGATGGCTGCAGCCCCCCCCCCCCCCCCCCCCCCCCGGTTCCGCGGCCCCTGTAATATGATGAAAAGACAAATTCAAATGGCATGGACGCTTGTCGGTATTTTACTTTGCTATACATCATGGGAAGGGTAGGTTAATTTTGATGTAATTTTTTAACAAAAACTGGTGAAAGCTTCACCCAAAATCCATCAGCCCAGTTCCCCAGTAGCCTAGTTCCCGCGGCGGTGCGACGTGTATATAGACCTAATCATTATAGGTATCGGTGAGGACATGTTGGACCAAGGCCTTGTTGAGGAAAATAAACCTACATCATGACGTACACGTGTATCGTAAATATCAATCATAACTCTTCGTGCAAACGGGCGCGATCGCCATCCCAACAACTCAAATTGAACTCAATTTATTATCCATAAATTCAGTATTCCATCCCTTTTGTATAACGATTTAAATCTTAAAGAATATTGCTTTATTTTAAAAGGAATTGTGTGGGGGTTTTTAAAACCAGAAAATATAATCTAATTGAGAAGGTACACACGATCGGCCTTGAAATAGAATGAACATTAGTTATTGCGCCTTTTAATTCTATTTTCTTGTCTTTGGACAATAGACCATATTAGAAATTTGATAAATTCACCATCCAGATTCTTTAATCGAAGTAATCCAAATACTAGTCCGGAAAATTAAGCAGTACAAATCTTCGTGAGACGAAAACCTGAGATTTCACTGCAGGTGCATGTATGGAAATCTTGATCACAAGTTAATCTTGCTTCCATTGTCGTCTGAGTACTAAACGAAATTAAATATGCACATGAAAACTTCACACAACATGAGATTTCCACACGGAACAGGTTAACACATTGTTTGCTGGAGCCCGAGTGTGGTTCCACTAAACGTATATATAGGCCTTTAAAAAAAAAAAATATTCTAAGATAAATTAAATGCGTTAATACATTTTGACGATATGTTACAATGTTCATGTGTTAATATCAATGTATCAAATTATTTGCAATCGGGATTTTTTTTTAACGAACAAACAACAAACAGACATTCAATATGATGCACATTTCAAAGAGTTTTAGAAATAATAAACGTGTGATAATACGGTATAAAGCGTAATGTTAATGAGAGGGATACAAAAGAGGAAGATCAACCATAAGAAAATATGAATCAAAGGCACCGGTAAAAAGAAAAACAATTATGAACACAAAAAGGGAAAGAAAAAAGGTGCAAATTCAAGAGCATTTCGAAAAAATGTTTAATATGCACAATGTCAAATGGAATTAAGGCCTTTATCAAAACTTACTTTAACAATTTTAGACATATACAAAAATTAATAAATCATACGAATAATGAGCTAAATGAATAAATTATGTTATGGTCTAAAAAGTGAACAACACAATAAACTCACCATGTGGGACTGAAGCAAGATAATGACTGATGTCTAGCAGTGGTAATATTAACCCTCCCCCTGAGTAGTTTCCAACAAAATAATACATTTTAAGAATATTCATTTCATCAGATATTTATTTTGGAGAAAGGCCAATTTTTCATCACTAACTTCCAGAAAAAAGAGGTAATACAGTTTTTTTCCTCTCTTCATCTCAGAGCTTTACTAGATTACCCGAATCCAATCTGATTTTGTTAACAATGAACAACTGGACAAAGAAATTCCTGCTTCATACAAATCACTTGCTATCATACATCAAAGGCTTACCCAACATCACAAAACTCATTTTGAACAATTTTGATCCAAAACGGAAAGATGTAATAATCATATTGAGATTTCTTTTTAAACATGAAGTTTTAAAGAGGGAAAAAGGGGGCCGAAACTTGAGGGATCTGAAGCCGAATAGTTTTTGAGACTCAATAAAACTTTACCCCGTCCCCGCGGGTGGCTAACTCACTAGACCGCTCAAAGAGTCATCATACTCCGCGGACCACGGTCGGGGAGAAAAATGACCAAAATATGATTGGGGTTATTGTTAAGAAATAAGAAAGATTTGGGATTAAATTGATGATGACGGGTGTGAAGAGATTTGGCCTTCTGGACCGGCCCCCTTCCGGTCAATGTGCCTCGGTATCAAGGCGAATTTCGTGGGAGGAATGGGTATAACTTTACTTACGAACTTGGGATTTGTTGGGAGAACAAAATGGGTCTATATGAAAGCAATTAAAATCCACTTTTAACCTTGACAGGAATCTAACTTTATATTTAAAAAAAAACATTTACAAATCCAACAGTGTAGGCCTTTATATAATTATATAGCGTACTTTGTAAGAATATTTTATTCTGATAACGCTGTTCAAGGTAACAACAACAACAAAACGCACGCACACATACGTACACACACACACACAAACACACATAGTCATATACGCACACACACACACGTATATACACACACACACACACACACACACACACACACACACACACACACACACACACACACACACACACACACACATATATGTATATACACATACGCACACACACACACATACACCCAAACGCACACTCACACCCAAACACAAGCAAAACAGCTATTTAAGTTGAAGAACAAAGGTAACCGGTGTTGGAATTAACAAAGCTATTAAAAGTTTACCATCAAGTCCCACGCGTTCTGGAACGACCTTTCCCTTTAGGCATCCACCCAACAATGTTGAATTATTTCACCTCAAAATTATGAAATCCCGTAATCTGACTTCTTATCACTGATGTAGAATCATAGATTACCACTAGGTATGTATATGTTGTACTCTCAATAGTTTTATCTTTACCACCTGTACAGTCATGGTGAATGACTAATCGTTGTTGAATGTTTTATATCGACAATAACAAAAACACACATATAGAACAATACATATAGTATTGCATGTAAAATGGCAGCGTGGTAGCTAATTCAACTGTTTAAAAAGCCGTGTGAAGAAGTATAAACATTATCCAACGATTTGTATCGATGGATTTAACCAATAAGGCAATAAGTTCATCGACCTGTGACGTGCAGAACGCAGAAAATCTAGAGACTCCAATCTGGCGACTCCATTACCCCGCATCTTCTAAACTCCTACATCATTTTGTCAAATTATTTTCCATGTTTTTACCCCCCTTATTCTCATGAATTTCCTCTTTTTCTAATTTGTTTATAAACGGTGGCGTACTATAGTCAGGGCAATCGGGGGGGGGGGGGGGGTGGAGAGGGGCACAAGAGAGCATAAGAGGGCATCTTGGGCCGAATTGAAATTACATGATGTTACATGAATAATTATCCGTCATATGTTCTTGTCCACATGGGGAATTTAAGCGAAGGGTTCAAGTAGTCCTACTACATGCATGTATGGATGGTGGAGGCGGGCGCAATAGCCCCTGGACACCGTCATCCCTTAGCTACCCGTGGTCATGGTGGCACTGATCTACTTAACATTGCCCCCCTCCTCTCTTTAGCCATTCGTTTTAATGCTAGTTGATGTCGATAGGAAGGTCACGTATTGCGCTCGTGTTTACACGGGACTGCAATATCAATCAGATTGAGAAACGATCAAAATCACCAACAGAAAGAAAAGAATGAAGAAGAGAAAGTTTTGGAAATGACCGAAGTG
Source organism: Echinarachnius parma (assembly GCA_037951105.1). Lineage (NCBI taxonomy): Eukaryota > Metazoa > Echinodermata > Echinoidea > Clypeasteroida > Echinarachniidae > Echinarachnius > Echinarachnius parma. Next base: position 5,489 of record JBAMJV010013808.1, on the reverse strand, counting down.
TGGCCATTCCGTACTATTCGCGTGCCAAACCGTTTAATCAGTAGTAAGTGTCGTGGTGCTAGTGCCTAGTGGTGTATAGCTACGGGTAGAAATATTATGGAGAAGGGACACGCCCCCCACCCCCCATCCAACTTAATGAAATTGACTAATTAATAAGCAATACCTGATACAAAGTGACCTAAATATTCGACTTTAACAAACTCCGAAAACAATAGCAACATCTGTCATTAGACTAAGGTCCAAACACAACAGCAAGCCATTGCATACCATCCCCTCTACATTTTGTTTCAATATACGGTATTTGATCATGTTCCGTATTTCTTAATGTCTCCATGGGGGGGGGGGGGCAGCGTGGGGGGGGGGGGTGTATGGGGGTGGGGGAAATAATTCCCGAAGAAAGATTATGATTCCCCAAAGAGCTGCGCGGCGCCCACTTAGATAGCCGCACCAGCATGCACCCGCGTGATGCATACCCATCACTCACCCACTCACGCCCCCTCACCACCCCGTACACACTCCAGGAGTTTCCGTACCCCCGAGCGCAGCTCGCGACCAGATCAATTTTCACCCGCAAAAAAATAGAACCTGCCAAAATATGAGTTATGGGGTCATTGAGTCGTCTCTGATAATTTCATCATGAACCTACTTCATGATGATTTCATAAAAATGCATTGTTTTCACTCTTCCACCATGGAGGGGGAAACATATTTTTGTTTAGAGTAAAGCTATCCAGATTGCGGATAATCAACTACAATAATTATACCATGACAGATTGGATACACCGCGGGTGATTTATTGCAACGTTAATTCATTTTTTTTTCTTCATGAATCATATTCTGACATCCGTAGGGAACTTGTTGACAGCTTTATTCTAGTTTCAAGTCTGTTTATGTCATGATAACGGTCAAAATCTAATGGGATATTATTGTCAGGTGGTATTGGTGAATATCACATGGTCTTCCATTCCCACCCATCCATTTAGAGCAAACGGCAGACCGACATATTAATACATCCAATCATATACATCAACCTAAGGTTTGAACAGGGACTAACAAACAAATCAGCTTTGTACTAAGACTAGTCACGATCCACAACACAGGGTGCATTTACAAAACAAACAACAGGGTGGGTCACGATAAAAATGGATATGGCCGCCCATAACACACAAAGTGAGGTCATAGTTCTGGCAGTGGTGCTAACAAAAGTGTGTGTTAGTTATTTATCAAATAGTATAAACGTCTAGCATTGATAGTTTTGAATGATTGATTGCGCGGGTTTATTTGGAATGTGCGTCGTTCGCGTGCGGACTGAAGCCCCCTGGAAGGCAGTTGCTTGTGTGTGTTTTGGCCCCTGTCCGTTCGGGACAGGGGTGGGGGTTGTCGGGGTTGTCCAACCGATCAATTACTGTTTGCCCCCTCTCAACAAAATATGGGAGGGATTCCCCTCTAGCTAACGTTCACTCACTCATCAACCTCACGTCACCGTCGCGACAAATGTGCTTTCTCTCTGTTGTTCTCTCATTTTCTTTGACTTCGCTCTTCCCCTTTCTCCTCAAAACACTGATCCTATAATTATATTATTTGGTTCTTTTTCAAGGGATGTACTTTAGAATCCATCTGTTCGTTTTCGTACACAAAAAACAACAACACATAATGGTTTTCATCAACATATTGACTGTACGATTGTCAACTTTATTTTCATGACAAAAGTGCCATTTTGTATGTAATTCCAGAAAAAAATAGGGGAATTTATTTGCCAAAATCCTTTTTTTCAAACTTGTCCAAACATAAATCAAATAATGACAGATTTCATAAGTTTGTATACCCCAAACCACATCGATTTTAACTGCCCCCCCCCCCCCAATACAAAAAAAAAAACCCACATTATTTCGATTGAATGTCACTTTCTCCTCCAAATCAACTGAACTTAGACCTATAAATACCTAATTAAATTAGTTTACCATTTATGAATATTTTATCGCACTATTAACGATATTCTCGGCATTATAAGGCGCGTCTGGAAAACGCAGACGATCCCCAAAAGGGATACACGGGTGCTCGCGCGCGCGTCGACACTCGAATTCGGTCCTTCGGGAATAGGTCGGCTCGCTCCGAACGTGTCCGACCTTCTTCCGAACAGCCGATCGGCACGCGCGGTCGCCGTACCGCACCATGCATTATCAGAGACTAATTAAATTCATTACTTCCATTATGCCGAAGAGAAAAGTTTATACAAACATCGCTTCATCCTTTTCCTCTATCCCTTTCCCTCTCTTTTTGTTCCTTACTCACACCATTATCTTGCTCTCTTACCAGTGCTCATATTGTGTCTGTGTTAATGCACGAGTGAAATGTTACTCGAATTTCACGCTCGTAAAACGTCAACGTTGAAATAAGATCGTCGACCTGAACACTTTTTTTTATCACGCACGCACGCGCGCGCGCACCCACGAATGTACGTACGTATGTTCGTAGATTGTACAAAACGTACGTGCAAGTGTCCGAGGGAAGGGAAAAGGGACACACAAGACCGTCTTACTTTAAAGTCCTATCTTTTAATGTCAAGTTATTACATTGGAATAGCCAAGGTCAAACAGAATGGGACGTGCATGCTTTCGTACACGGGGCCAACATAAACCAATGCAATAAATGTTATTTTGTATTGGATTTCCCCCTCTCCACAATGGGGGGGGGGGGGGGGGAGGGGGCAACAGGTGGATAGGAATTCAGCCCCCCTTTCAGCTACCACACCGGGTTGATATCGATGGATAACAGCTAATCGATGGCCATACTATACCGTGTTGACCACTTTCTATTAATATGGGCGAATTAAGCCGTCCGCTGTTTCCATATTTTCATAAAGTTCCTTCGAATGATAAACAAGCGTTATTGAACTTATTTTCTTCACATTGTTCGCGAACGTGACTTGTAATACCGCAGATAGAATGAAACAAAAAGTTCAATTTATAGTATACTCCATCCTCAAAAGCCACTTAAGTTTTTTAAATGTGCAACTGGAAAATCTAATGGCGATAGATTTGTCATATTAAATGTGTAACCGAAAACTATAATTACCAGTGAAACTTAAATGCCGTGATACACACAAGTCATCTTTGTTTCGTATTAATTAAATAAGATATAGTCATAAAACAACGTCGAATGCTATTGAGTATTTAAGTGGACACCTGCATCCGTCTGCATGGTTCTGCAGCTCATTTGTGAAACCTTTGTGTGAAATGTTAAGTACAATAATTCTCTGGTTGAAGATGTAGGAATAGGAACCAGTCAAAATCATGCAATATTTTTTAATGTAAATATAATTATTTTCGGCTAAAATCATGTCATTTGTATGGTTCAAATAATCATTGGCCGCCAATAACATGTTATTTTAAGGTAAATATGATTATTTCCAGTCACCTAAAGAGGTATTTTGCTTGTCAGGTGAAAACCTGTGCCCCCTAAGGAAATGTTATAAGCCCCCCCCCCCCCCCCCTCCCCCGGTGCCCCTCATAGCTAAATTCCAAGCAACGCCACTGATTAACCCAGCCTCGCTTTCTCGTATAATTATACAGGTCTACCGATGCCCCCCCCCCCCCCCCCCCCCCCCATTGTGACCCTCTGCCCCTCCTCCCTGCCTGGCGTATACGTAGTCCATGGAGTCCTTGGGTGTTTTCCACAGATTGGGTCAACATGGTCAATGATACGATCTGCATAACATCCTTGTCCGTTTTGAATCGATTAAGAACTTTAAATATTCCCTTCTCCACCATTAACCCAACCCTTAATTATTCTTTCGTATATCATTCAGGTCTACCGATGCCACCTCAGGTGACCCTCTGCCCCTCCTCCCTCCCTGGCGTAGTCCTCGGGGTGTTTTCTACGGATTGGATCAAGGAAGGTACGGAGATGGGCCCGTACTCGGGCCGGATCGTGCGACCAGAGGATGCCCCGACCGACCGGGACAACAGGTTTATGTGGGAGGTAGGTTCATATGACTTTATGTGTGTGTGTTTTTCCTCTCTTATGTAATTAAAAGAAATTATCGTAGTTTGAGAACACATGCTTATGAATTGTGAATAAAATAATTAGTCAGATAATGACGTCGAAGATGATGACATAATGATGGTGATGATTATGATGATGACGATGATGATAATGATGATACCTATAATAATGATGATGAGAAGGAGGAGAAAGAGGAGCAGGGGGGGGAGGAGGAGGAGTGGGTGGAGGAGGAGGGGGAGGGGAGGGGAGGAGGCGGAGGGGGAGGTTGAAGATGAGGATGATGTTGATGATTATGACAATAGTGATACTAATGATGATGATGACAATACTGATGCCGATTATACTGATTATGGTGATGATAAATAATATCAATAATACCTCAAAATAACCACTTATTTTTAAAATTAAAACAAAAAAATTAAAATCAATCGCTATCGCCGTTTTTTTCTCGACCAGGTGTTCGATGACGAGGGTCGATTGCTGCATTTCATCGATTCATCAGAAGAGTCGACGCAGACGTGGATGTCGTACGTGAACTGTGCGCGCAACGACCAGGAGCAGAACCTTGAGGTGTTCCAGATGGGCAATGACATCTACTACCGGGCCACCCAAGGTTAGATTTGATTTGATTTGATTTCAGGTTATCCGTATCAATGGGATTATGAATTACAATTAGAGTTTACTTTAATATGATTTAATTTCCCGCAGCGCGATATATATCAAGCCGGCTTTCCCAGTCTTCTTGAGTCTCGTACAAGTATAGTTTCTCTAACAAAAATATGTTTGATGAAGAGTAAAAACACACCCGAAGCTAACTGATATGCTTCGATTTCTCACAATATTAGAAGTTTAACCACACATTTTGTAAAGAAAAAGTATTTTCATCTGTAGAGAGCTTGGAGTCTTGCGCAAGTCGTATTATAATGATAATCATTATTACTGTAATAACGCACTGTAAGATTGAAAATACAATCTTATTTTCTCAAGGTATTTTGTTTTGAATAAACTCTCATATCTCACGATATTAAGATTATAGAACAGGGCACTGGCCCAATAATATGACGAAGGGAGATGGTAGATATTTCGGACAACTGAGAAAAAAATCACCATATTATTATGAATTAAGAACGGGTTATGAAAATGTCAACCGAGATTCAGGTGGTTGATAAATCACTATCAAATATCAAACTTGACCAGAGAGTATAAAGGAAATAAGAACCCTCCAAGCGGTTTATAGGATTATTTTGATATCAGTTTTATTTGGGGAATAATTTATTGTGTCTTTGTCCAGACCAGTGCGTGTCTACAATAACAATACCTGGACCATGGACAAAGGGGTACTAATATGTAGACATTTTCTTAGCGGCAAAACACAATACCACAAAGGGGGTGAATATTAAAATATAAATTTGCGTAAGGCTGATTAAACAAATTATTTAAACAAAATTGTCATTGCAAAACAGCGGGGTGAGCGTATTGTATTAT